>CAUYON010143084.1:0-16104 GCA_963573935.1 Arctocebus calabarensis | reverse complement strand
CCAGCTACTTGGGAGGCGGAGGCAAGAGACTCGCTTGAGCCCAGGAATTGGAGGTTGCTGTGAGCTGTGATGCCATGGCACTCTACCCAGGGCGACAGCATGAGGCTCTGTCTCAAAAAAAAATAAAATAAAAATAACATATATGTTTTTGAGACAGTCTCACTCAGTTTCTCTGGGGCTAAGTGCCATAGTGTCATAGCTCATGGCAACCTCAAACTCTTAGCCTCAAGTAATACTCATATCTTAGCTTCCTGAGCAGCTGAGTACAGGCCCCCACTACAACACCCAGATAATTTTTCTATTTTTTTTTTTTTTTTTTTTAGTAGAGACAGGCTCTTACACTTGCTTGGGCTAATCTTAAACTGTGATTACATGTGTAACTGCATCCCTGCCCCTGTGACCATTTTTAACTGAGTTATTTGGGTCTTGTTGTTATTGAGTTACAGGAATTAAAAAAAATATATTCTGGATATTTGTGTCTTATCAGATAAGTTTTCTATAAATATTTTCTCCCCTTTTCTGGATTGCCTTTCACTTTGTTGATAGTGCCCTTTCCCCCCCATGTTGGTCATATTTCAGTGAAAAAGAGTTTGAGTAGAATGAGTTATGAAGTGGACCTGAAATTTACCATTAGTAGGGGGCTGAGTTTTTTTTTAATTGTTGCTATTTGCTATTTTATTTTAAAGGTCTTTTTTTTTTCAGTCAGAAATCAGCTTGTAAATAACATATTCATAAAAATTATAAATATACCTATATTTTTTATACACATTGCAAAAAAAACAGATTATCATATAATTCTATCAAGTTACCTTAGAAGATTCCTTGGTAACTATTTTATTTGTCAAGACATATGCCTGAAAGGGTGAATATAAGCACATGAAGTGAATGGAGACAGATAGCACTGCCATAGTGTCTATAGAATAATATATATGTACATATATATTTTTTGAGACAGAGCCTCAAGCTGTTGCCCTGGGTAGAGTGCTATGGCATCACAGGTCACAGCAACCCCCAACTCCTAGGCTCAAGTGATTCTCCTGCCTCTGCCTCCCAAGTAGCTCGGACTACAGGCACTCACCACAACGCCCGGCTATTTTCTGTTTGCAGCCATCATTGTTGTTTGGCAGGCCCAGGCTGGATGGGAATCCGCCAGCTCAGGTGGCTGACGCCTTAGCCGCTTAAGCCACAGGTGCCAAGCCTAAAGAATACTATTTTAAGATTCTGTGAGAGTGTGTGTGTCTCCTTAGAGATTTTGATTCACAAAAAAAGCAGGAAGTGAATTTTTAAAAACTAAGCCTGGTTATAGCTAGCATACTATTTACTATCCCTATATCCAACCTGAAGTGACTCAATCCCAATATTAGCCCTCTGCCTAGAACATTTGGGAACAAATTTTGGAAGGAAAGGGTGAAACAGGTTCCCACTTCAAGCACAAACATCCCAAACCCAGTGATGGGTCATCTCTATGCAGATGTTTACTTTGGGCCCATGTACGTGACCTATTAAGCTTCTGTTTCAATTAGCAAAGACAATTACTAGAAAGATAATGGAGAAATGCTATAGTTTCTAGTTCTTTTTGCTCAGCACATTTAAATGAATTAAAAGCAGATGTTGAAATTGCTGCCAACTGTTCACTTGTCATCTGTGAATAGGAATTAACTTGGTTTTGTTCATCATTAAATTAAATGTTAGGCTTCTAAGTTTAAAGAATCTTGGAATGCAGGTCCTGATGGGATTTTAAAATATAAATAACTAAAGTAATTTTCATAATTGTCAAAGCATTTGTCCTTACAAGATAAAAAGGGAAATTCTTGAGAAAGTGTAGAATTCTGAAACTCACACATAGTATCTTCAGAAAAAAATCAATATTTTTTTATTTAACAATGAATTTGGGACACTATCTAAACTTCTAGCCCTGCACTTGGTGTAGTAGAGACCACAAAAAAACTTTAAAAGGGATTCTCAGAGTTGAAGAATCCAAGGGCTGTGTGTTTCAGTACCAGGATGGAAGTGTCTGCTGATGATTTTGTGCACGTTCAGAAGAGATAGCATGAAAGGAAGGCTGAGATAATACGAACAGGGATCCCAGGGACATGTTTGATTTAACTATGAAAAATGTGCAGGATTTGTTATTACTTCATGTAGCAGCCAGCCTCTGAGATGGCCCCCAGTGATCTTGTCTTTGGGTGTTCAAGCTTTCACGTAGTTCTCACCTGCATTGAACAGAGGTGAACAATAACATATAGTAAAATGACACCAGTCTGAGCAACATAGGAATATGACTTCTGGGGCTAGGTCACAAAAAGTATTGTGGATTCAATCTTGTTAGCCACCATGTCAAGGGAACATTTGAGCAGTCCATGGAGCTCCTGCCAATGGCCAATACCAAGTCATTGAACATGTGATTGAGCCAATAGGGAACTGGATCTTTTAGTCCCAGGGAAGCCTTCAGATGACTGCAACCATGTGACCTCAAGAAACTCTTAGCCAGAACATCCAGCTAAGCTACTTCTAAATTCCTGATGCACAGAAATTGTGAGATAATAAAAGTATTTATTATTTTAAGACATTAGGTTTTGGGGTAATTTGTTATGCAGCAATAGATTAGTATATCCTTATTTATTTAATGTAGAGATGCAGTCTTGCTATGTTGCCTAGGCTGGTCTCAAACTCCTGGCCTCAAGGGATTCTCCCATCTCAGCCTTCCAAAGTGCTGGGATTACAGTTACAACCCACTGTGTTTGGCTTAGATTAATGTATCGTATTAGGGCTTCATCTTTTCCTAAGAATGCACAAAAATCAAGAAATGGAATAAATGATGAAGAGTTATGATCACTGCTTTCTTTTTAAACTAATGTTATAATATTATAGTGAAAAATGAAGTAAACTCTACTAACACAGCAACTATGACCACATAGTTAAGTTCATAATATTCATAATCCCCGTGTATCCTTGATCCCAAACAGCCATTTCTGTTCTTTTCTCTTCTTTCTTTCTTTCTTTTTTTTTTTGAGACAGAGTTTCACTCTGACACCCTGAGTAGAGTGTTGTGGCATCATAGCTCACAGCAACCTCGCACTCTTGGGCTCAAGCTATCTTCTGTTCTCAGCCTCCTTAGTAGCTGGGACTATAGGCACCTGCCACAATGCCTGGCTAGTTTTTCCACTTTTAGTAGAGATGCGGGGATCTCACACTTGCTTGGGCTGGTCTTGAACTCTTGGACTCAAGTGAGCCACCTGCCTTGGCCTCACACAGTATCAACCAGCTATTTCTGTATAGGTTAATGGCCTAATATATTACAAAAATACTTCTAAAAAACCCCTTAGTTCATTTAAAAAATATTTAATGAGACCATACAGGCAGAGTATGCATTGATACAATATAATTTATGTAATTATGTGGCACAGAATACCAAATAATAGATAAAAAATATTTTTATTATGTCTGGTACAATTTCATTCAAAAGACAATTGATTTTTCCTCTATAAAGATACAATTTGATTTTATACAAGGATAATGTGAAATAATACCACATTTTTCCATCTGAATGTGAGAATAACAATTAGATGCATAATACAGACAGGAGACATATCCCATGTGGATGATGTGGTGATTTGATGTTACTTTCTTGGGGACACATCTTAGAATGGATTCATTATGCACAGATCCAGTAATAATCACTGTTAGCATTCCCTTAGCACAGCACTAGGTTTAAGAAAAGAGATTCTAACTCCCTTTGCTCCAGAGGAATATAGGAAATACAAAAACAGAGGGAGCACCTAGTATTATTAACAAGATCTTTTTACCATTAGGAAAGAAGAATAATGTAAGAAAATACAAGCAGATAATTTCATAATGAAATCTCTAGCTCTTGATAAAGGGTTTTTGTTTTAAGCAGAGGTCTTTTATTAGAATTTAACAAATTTTACTTGCAATTCCATGTTAAGATATTTGTTTTAAGCACACAACACTCCAAGTAAATGGCAGGACTTTGAGATTTTTTTGAAAGTATCAAAATACTCAGAAAGTTACACCCATGAAAATCTGAAGCCAGTTAGAAAATGTTCTGTAGGTAGAACATTTTCAGAACATCAGACTTGTCATCTTAGGAAGTAAGGCATGTTAGGGAAAAATGTGGACAAATCAGACACAGAGCTAAAGACTAAACAACCAGGAAAATCTGTACTAAACTCAGCAACCAACAATCCAATGTGGTTTTTGTACTTTCAGAAAACAAGGCTAAGTGAGGGAAGGTGTGGATAACCCTTCCTCAAAAGAAAGAGAAAAAGGCTTACAGATAAAAGACTTACCTATCACTGAGATCTGCAGGAACTCAGTGCCAGCATGATTTTTTTCTTTTTTTTGAGACAGAGTCTCAAGCTGCCACTTGGGGTAGAGTGCTGTGGCATCATAGTTCACAGCAACCTCCAAACTTTAGGCTCAAGTGATCCTCTTGCCTCAGTTTTACTATTTTAAGTAGAAATGGGGTTCTCGCTTTTTGCCCAGGTTGGCCTCCAACTCGTGAGCTCAAGCAATCCACCTCCCTTGGCCTCCCAGAGTGCTGGGATTACAGGCATGAGCTACCGCACCTGCCCTTGCAGCATAGATATTAATGACCCCAACTCAAGCAAACACTATAGAGCAGGGGTCCTCAAACTATGGCCTGCAGGCCACATACGTTGGTGTGAATTGTATTTGTTCCCGTTTTGTTTTTTATTTCAAAATAAGATATGTGCAGTGTGTATAGGAATTTGTTCATAGTTTTTTTTTTTTTCTTAACTATAGTCTGGCCCGCCAACAGTCTGAGGGACAGTGAATTGACCCCCTGTTTAAAAAGTTTGAGGACGCCTGCTGTAGAGAGTAAACCAACAGAACCTGTTCAAGAAACAGGAATCAAATGTATACCAAGTACCAAGTATTACTTGACTTCCCAACTACATTCCTAGATCTATCACTGGGAGAAAGGATGTCATCATGATCATGATATGATGATAGAGTGAATACCTAGTTAAATTTACAACAAGTTGATAAGTAAAAAAATAATGATACAAATACCTCAGACAATATCATGAGTAAACAATTTCAATTGAAATCTTGTCTGTAGTGGGTCCCCATCAATATGATACTGACCCTATCTAGGTCTGGCTACCTAATTTGTGAAGCCTAGTGCAAAATGAAAAGTAGGGGTTCCAAATTTAGTAAAAATTTCCAGATGGCAACAGCAGAGCACTAGACCAAACACAGGGTCCTTCCAAGCATAGGGTCTTACACTATTGCATAGACTGTACACTCATTAACTTGGCTCTGTCCCTATTAAAGAGAATGGAAGTCAGAAGTTTCAACTTTACTTTTATATAATGAAGAACTGCTTAAAAATGTCGAGATATATTTTTAATGAAATAATGTTTTTACCAGAGACTATAAAGCAGTCACTGGTTTAATCATACTCAAAATGACTTAAAACTGAGGATTAGAATCACTTTAACCTGAACAACTGCTTGTCAGATATAGTTTTTAATACCATTTTTTAAAAGTTTCTGAAAACCTACTGGCAACAATTGAAGAGACTCAGAGGAGGTCTTGAACATTAGGATGATAATTTGACCTAGATTCATGCCTTTTATTCTTTTTGATAGAGGGCATCTACAGCCTGATTCTATGTTGAAAGAAATTTTCACCAATGAAGGATTCAACATCACACAGGGATTCTGAGCTTAGAAGTGGGTGCAGTAAGATGCAGATTTGTATTATCTCATTTTTGGGAAAAGACTGAACATGATTTTGGTTGTAAATGAGATAGCTGTAATATATTTTGCGTTTTTCTTTCAAATAATTTTGAAACTATGAAGCATTTTAGATTCCGAGGTGTAGATTGTATAAAGAATACTTGACACCTATGTAGGTACCTCTTGGCTCTTAAATATTAAAAATTTAATTGAAACTATTTCTTCCCCTTCTCCAAATGTAATTGCCATTCCTATTTTTTTTAATATATTATTCCCCTGCACCTTTTTTTTTTCTGAGAGTCTTGCACTGTCACCAGAGTAGAGTAGAGTGCAGTATTATCACCATAGTTAACTACAACCACAAATTCCTGGACTCAAACAATGCTTCTCCCTCAGCCTCCAGTAGTTGGGACTACAGGCACACAACCAAGGCTGGCTAATTTTTCTGTTTTTAGTAGTAGATATCAGTCTTTTCCTCAGGCTGGTGTGGAACAGTTCTGAACTCAGCAATCCTCTTGCCTCAGCCACCCAGAGTGCTAAGACTACAGACTTGAGCCACCACGCCTTGTCCTCCCCTGAATTTTTTTAGCACACAGGCATCTTTTCTGAATATATTAATACTTTCTTATTTTTTTAACACCAAATATAAATGGTGTTACCAATCCCGTTTGCAATCTGTTTTGCTCACTCAACATCATTTTTCAGATTTATCCATACTGTTACAGGTGATTTTACTTCATCATAGTTGTTTTCAAGGCTTGCAAAAGCATTTCCTTAGGTACAACCTCTGGAGCATGTTCTTGCACTCAAGGCCCTGGGAATGGTCAACAGCAGGCAAGGGGCCTGCTGTTTTGGTGGTGTGGACAAGTTTGCAAGTGGAGGTCAAGGCGTCCAGTCGGGTGCAGTGAAGGGGAAGCAGAGTGAGAGAAAGATCTCGGCAGCTTCTCTGTTCAAGTTCCCTTTTTAGAATTCTAAATTTGGACTTTCAGACTGTTAAGATGTATTTAAAGTAGGAGCTGAAACATATTTCCTTTACTATTTACTTTGACTTACAAAATGTTCAGATATTATGTGGACCTTCATTTGCACTTTTGAGCGGCCCCCACAAAGATGGTCCGTCTTACATCCCACTTTCTTCAAATTGTATTGTTTATAGTAGGAAATTACCGAAATGTGGCTCTCCTACTCCCCTCCCCTTTCACCAGCTAGGACACTCAAATCTACCCTTGCTAAATCTGACGCCAAATTGGAATGAAGACTACGACCTAGACGCCAGGAAGCGACGCTAGAGACTCACTTCCACAGGCTCCGCCCACCCCGCCCGACCCGGGGGCCCGCGGCATCCTGGGACATGTAGTCTTAAGGGCGCAGCTGCTCTACCGAGTCTCCTCCCCTAAGGGCCCCACGCTGCCTTTCGCCCTCGGGACGTCGTGACGTTGCCTCCTCCGGTCCCTTGCCACTTCCCGTTTTCTTTCCCTGTGGAGAAGCTCAGTCCCGGACTTCGAAGACTTTTTACGACATTGGGTCTCAGAGTAGGTCTTAGCGCCGGGTCCACTTTTCGGCAAAGTGACGTGGACGTCAACAGCAATGGCGGAAGGAGAAGAGGTTCTGCTACCGCCAACGTCGAGCGGCGACGGCTGGTGAGTGCAAGCTGGGGCTAATTCCCACTGGTCCTTCGTTCTTCTTTCTCACCATTCTGCGGGTCTCTGAGGCACCGTCCGGCGCCGGTATGGAACGGGAAGACCCGTTCTCGGCGAAGTCCGGCGCCCTGCCCCGCCCCCTCTGCGTGCCGGGTCCCCTCTGCCTACCCGGTCCTGCCCAAGTGGCCGAGGCGGTACTCCAAGGAAGTGGGGTGTCGTCCAGGTGCTGGGCCGCAGTCCGGGCCTCTCGCTTCGTTACTGCTCTCCAAAATGTACTGGAGCGGGTAGCTTCGCAGCTGTTTGGCCGAAGTTCCGAAGTAGGCAGGTTCAGACGAAGTTGCGTGTGCCTGCAGTTCTGGAGTAATAAAATATAGTTTGAAGAAAAGTCCTTTTGAAATTACCACTGAGACCTTTGCCTGAGGGTTCAGAGGTTGAGAGATCCATCCAGGGAGGATCTCTTCCGCATAGCTGAGAAATTTTATGTACTAGCTTTTCATCTGGTTTCGCGTTCCAACAGTTTTCACCACTTGTCTGTTTCACACAGTCGTCTTTTTCCTAGCTAATCACTTTTCTCACAGCTTGGGATGCAGTGTGGGACTTTGATGTTGCTGTTCTCAAGCCTTTGCATGCTTATCTGATTTGTACTCCGGGTTGTGGGGAGGAACTTCAACACTTTTTTTTTTTGGAAACTACTCGGTTTAAATCTTTGGGAAAAGCTCCTACTTTTGAAATAGTTGATCTTCACAATACGCTGTTAGGGAAAAATATTAAGAAAAAATGATTTTACAATGATTTTCACTATCGATTTAATGTATTGACTACACGTATTAGTTTTGGATTTGCTTGTTCTTCGTATATGTTCAGCTCACTGCCGCTTTGTTTGCCTGAAAATAACACAAGATATTCGTAGATATCAGCTTTACTCCTTGAGGGGAAAATGGAAATCGTTGAAAGAGGTAGATAGTACAGTAATTGAGAAATTCGACTCTTCATTTGGCAGCTATTTGGAGTGCATGTACTCTCCAAGGTGTAGGAGGACTGCTGTGACTTAGGTGTAGTTTCTTTCCTCAGTTTTCTTGTTTTGGAGTTGGCTGTGACAGGTACAATCAGTAACTAGGTAAAAGTAATCGTATACATTTCGAGTGTGATTAAAAGTGTTAGGGGAGTTAGGGAGAAAGGGGGACAGAAGCCACTTCACTTGGAGTCTTTTGGCGAAAGCTTCATGGAAGCAGTGTTGTTTGAATTAGGCCTTGAAGAACAAGTAGTTAGTATTAAGACCAGCACTGTCCAACAGAAGTATAACATTTAAATTTAAAATTTTCTAGTAGCCACATTAAAGACTAAAAAGAAACTGAAAATTGGTTTTAATAATCTACTTTAGTTAATCCATACATCCAACATATTTCAACAAGTAATCATTATAAAAAAATAGATTGTTTTATGTTTTTTCAGTACCAAGTCTTATTCAGTGTGCATTTTACACATGCCATACATCTCAATTTGGCTTAGCCACATTTCAAATCTTAAATATCAACACTTGGCTAGTGGATAACATATTAGATAGTTCAGAGTCAGATTAAGAGTTGAGAAAGGGCTCTTATTGCAATAAGAGTATAAGTAAGGACATAGGCAAGAAAAGTAATTATTGGGCGGCACCTGTGGCTCAAGGATTGGGGCACCAGCCCCATATACTGAAGGTGGCAGGTTCAAGCCCCGCCCTGACCAAAAAAAAAAAAAAAAGCGGTTATTTGTTTGGGAAGCAGTAACTAGAACTGCTGAAAAAAAGTTGTAGAAAAATAGGCATGGAAAACATTAAAAAAGGTTTTAACCAGCTAAAAGGGCCTTTTAAAGTTATTGACATAGACATTGCAACGTTTTTCAGAAAGTGACTTTTAACTAGTTATAACTATCCAGACAGATGTCTGGAACTCCTGGCCTCAAGTGATTTTCCCTCCTTGGCCTGCCAGAGTGATGAAATTACAGGTCTGAACCACTGTTCCTGGCCAGTTTGCTATAAACTGAAGTTTGCTGTTTTGGAAGGGTGGGTTGTTATATCCTAAACAGGACATAATCAGCTGATTGAAGGAATGTTTCTAGAGTTAGTGTCTTTGGGAGTTCTTATGTTAAGAGGATTGTGAGCATGTGTCTGGTTCACAGGCAAGGGATGTGGAGTAAATGGTTGCTAGAGAGATAGCATTTGTTCTCTTGTAAGGTTGCTATGACTTCCCATTTTTGCTTGTTTTATTTTAATGAATGGAGGAAATAATGCTGAGATTTCTGTGATTTCCATTCTTTTTCTATCCTCTCCTAATCTTTCTGCCTTTTCTTTCCTTACTCTCCTCACCAGTTCCCCAGAATTGAGTTAGAATAGAATCAGGAAAGACCTTGGGATTGGGAAACATAGGTTCTGTTCTTGGTTTGCTTGGTGAATGGGATTTTACAGAATAGGGACAATTTTTTTTTTAAAGTAATGTTTTAACTCTCATGTTTTTATTTTAACTTTGTCACATACAAATTTTTATAAAATATATCATGTATGTGTATCTTACTGCTTAACTCATTTTAATGACTTGGGGTCTTAGGGTTTACAGATGTAATTGTATAAGTTTGGGCGGAATGTAAGGGTATTCGGCATACCTCCTTGGTGTGGAAGTCTATCTAATAATGCAAACATTGTAAACTAATGTTTATACCTTCATAAATTGATCTTAAATTAAAAAAAAAAAACCGAGGACCTTGTCCTCAAGGAATTTATGGTCTAGTAGCAGGAATTGTGTTTAAGAACATCAACTACTTTTGTGCTACTGTAATTTGGTGAGACCTTTAGAAACTCAAGGAGATAGTGTAGATTGTTGCTGTGTTAAATGGCTCCACACAGCCATCTCTTTTTGAGACTGCTTTTTATAAGTTTTTCCTGTTTTCTTTCTTTGTCACCAGTGGTATCTTTCAATGTGTTTGAAACTAAGTAGTTGAACTTGTTAAAATTGTGTATACGTTCTTAAAAGGTTCAGGAGAGAGTTTTAAGATCTTTTAAGTACATGGGCTCTCTGATACTGTTTTTATTTTCTAGTTTTCAGTTATGGTCTAGATGAGTAGTTCTCAAAATTTAAATGTGCATTGGAATTATCTGGGGAGCTTGTTTAAATGCAGATTCTGACTCGGTAGATTTTGATTGGGATTTGAGATTCTATATTGCTGACTAGCTCCTGAGGTGATGCCAATTTTGCCAGTTCATGGACCACACTTTAGTTTGCAAGGTGCTGGATGATTTATTTATCTCAGAATCAGTAGGTCAAAGTAATTTATCTCTTTATATTCTGTGTTACATTGTGTAACCTTATAGGTTATGTTATAAGTTATCTAATTACATGCTAACTTATCATTGGTCTTTATATAGTGAGCATTTTTTTTTTTAATTTTTGAGACAGTTTAACTCGCCCTGGAGAGAGTGCTGTGGTGTCATCATAGCTCACAGTAACCTCAGTTTCCTGGGCTCAAGGGATCCTCTTGCCTTATTCTCCTGAGTAGCCGGGACTATAGGCACCCACCATGATGCCTGGCTAATTTTTTTTTTTCTATTTTTAGTAGAGATCAGGTCTCACACTATGAACTCAAGCAATCCACCTGCCTTGGTTTCCCAGAGTGCTAGGATTATAGGTGTGAGCCACAACACTCAGCCTTGTATAGTGAACTATTCTACAGCAGTGGCACATAGCAGATGGCTCAATGAATGTTTGTTGAATGAATGTATATGCATGAATGAATACAGACTTTTGTATAATTGTATGCAGTAACATACCAAGCTGTCATTTCAAGTAAATTCCCTGACTCCACTGTTTTTGTGAGCCGTTTAACTGTCTGCTGGTATAGTGCTCATTCTTCATGGAAAGCCAGGTTGATCAGAAACTGCTTCATTTCTCAAGCTTTCTGGGACTTCAGCCATGTAAGCTCAGAGGGTGTGGTAAAATTCTTGTAAAAATGCTTATAGTTAATTTAATTGATTTAAATTGAATTTGAAAAATTAATATAAGTTATGAGAATCTGGATTTGTAAAACCAGTGTTGAATTGTTACAATTCAAAGATTGGTAGTTACTCTTCTTAGTGTTGAAGAAACCAGCACTGGATTTGAACAGATGTTCTTTTTTTCTGTGGCTTTCTTCCTGACATAATTTCTAGAGATCTAAATTCATAATTAAAAGTTTTTTTGATATGGATGTTAATTATACAACTATTGATATTCAGAACTTGTTTAATTTAAAAATTTTACTCAGAATTTTTACTTTTAATTTGTGGTTCTAATTTATTGCTAAGCTCTTAATTTATTGTTAAAATTTTCTCAATTTTAAGTTTCAGTTATATAAAGACTTCTGTTGTTATTGATTTGAGGTGCAAATAGGAATTGTTTTGATAATAATGAGTTATTTATATAAGTTATGTGCACTCTGTAAATAGTGCTGTTAGGGCTTTTCACTCATAAGTATTAAAATAAGAGGAAAGAGTTAACATGTCACTTAAGTACTGTGTGAATACAATTTCAGGTATGATACAGTCAGTAAAGAAATATGTTAAATATCAAAGAGAAAAGAACTCTTTGTTTAAGAATAACAATCATTATCAGAATGGGAAGGCTAGATAGTAGAAATGAAGAGAAAATGAGCTTTATTTCTTTAGTTAGGGGTTATTAATTGGCAGCTGTTTAATTTTGTAAACTATAATTAGAGAGCAGGCAAAGATGAGAACTAAAGATGACCTATTTCATTTATTTAGATTACAGTCTGTTTTAATTCAGATTTTTCAGTTTTTAGAAGCAATTTCTAAGTAATAATTCACATCTAGGAATTTGTTTCTAGTAGATGTTTTAATATCCACATATCAGAGTGAGTAATTGGTTTTACATGGTAAAGAAATGATATTTTAGTTCATTCATTTTATCTGTATGCAGTCACTATAAGAGAGGGGACAAGTGCATTCCTTGTATTAGTGAGGCAATTCAGGTAATTCTAGAGCACCCGCTTAGATGTACGGAAATATACAGCCAATTTATGAGTAGGAGTCTTTTGAGCAAAATTGAAAAAA
Source organism: Arctocebus calabarensis (assembly GCA_963573935.1). Lineage (NCBI taxonomy): Eukaryota > Metazoa > Chordata > Mammalia > Primates > Lorisidae > Arctocebus > Arctocebus calabarensis. Next base: position 3,661 of record CAUYON010143084.1, on the reverse strand, counting down.
TGTGCTTGACAAGCATTTCTGCTGCATAATGCTGAAATGTGGATTCTGTTTGGAATAAACTAAAACAGTGCCCTCCTTTTTGTATCAAAAAGCAAAATAGAGTTAAGCAAAGCATTCATAGGTCTGTAGATAGTTACTGAATACTGTTTATATTCAAACTGCTATGAAAAGTTTTAAAAAACATTTTTAAAACTAGAAATGTTCATTATGGTTCCTTGTTTGGGCATGTTAATTTTTTCATTATTTTATCTCTAGGAATAACATGTAACGATACCTTTTGAAGATATCTAAATGCTAGTGTTCGGGGAAATTATGTGCTCTAGCAGAGTAGGATTACACACTTCAAAGAGGGCAGTGCCTGCAGTGACTTATTCAGATGCTGAGAATTATAGGTGGAAAGCAAATAAGTCCCTTATGTTAAGCTCATAAGATCAGACTGTTTCTTGTGCAAATAAAAGATCAGTAAGTTAAGAGCTACTTTAAAAAAAGACTATTTTTTCGGCTCAGCGCCTGTGACTCAACAGGCTAAGGTGCTGAGCTGGCCGGTTCAAATCCAGCCTGGACCCACCAAGCAATGACGGCTGCAACCAAAAAATGGCCGGGGGTTGTGGCGGGTGCCTATGGTTCTAGCTACTTGGGAGGCAGAGGCAGGAGACTCGCTCGAGCCAGGAATTGGAGGTTGCTGTGAGCTATGATGCTGTGGCACTCTATCCAGAGTGACAGCTTGAGGCTCTGTCTCAAAAAAAAAAAAAAAGGCCTATTTTTTGAAATTTATTTTATATTTACTTTTAAAAGCCTGCCCAATCTTTTAACTTGAGCTGAGAAAATGATGACTAATTAAATCATTTGTTTCAAATCTTCATCTTTTTCTTGTTCTTTAGCTGACATAGCATTTTGTAGTGGGGGGGACTGTAGTATGTGCTTCTTTATAAATTTGAAAGTAGTTGTTATATAAAACTAGTCATTATGAAAGAAACCAGAAAATTAGTTGTTATGGTGGTATTTAATTTTAATAATGAGATACAGGTTGCGAATCCCTTATCCTAAATGCTTGGGACCAGAAGTGTTTTAGATTTTGGATTTTTGGGGAAGAGGGGGATATTGCCTTATAGTTAACTGGTTGAGCATCCTAAATCCAAAAATCCAAAATCCAAAATGCTCAAATGACCATGTCCTTTGAATGTCATGTTGATGCTCAAAAAGTTTGAAATTTTGGAGCATTTCAGATTTTGGATTTTGGGATTTGGGATACTAAACCTGTCTAAGGAAATACTATACATTTGCATAGATCTTTATCCTTTCTTATATAATCCTTATGTATTCTATCTAATTTGGATCTTAAAACAGCTCTGTGAGAAAGGGAAGTTATGAGTTATTGTTTGTTAGAGGTGAGCGGACCCGCTTAGAGTGGTAATATAACAAACGCAGTTAGCAGATCTTGGACTTAAATTTGTGTCTCCTTATTCTAAGCCCTGTGCTTTTTCTGAAGTTGATAGATTGTGTATGCATTATGTATTTTACATATATAGTACTGCCTATGTAAATTGACCACCCAAGTGACTGTAATTGGTTAACATATGGAGGTGATCAACATAAGGAACTAGGCCTTCTGTACTGATGTATACATATTGTGTGTGTACGCATTATGAAAATTAGTTCAACTTAAGAAGGTGGTCAGTGTAGGGGAGTGGTCAACTGTGGAGGTTCTGCTGTGCTTTAATGGACACGTAGAGCCCATGGAAAAATATGCTAATCATATAAAATATGTTAATCACATACTTACTCTTGTGCTTTGAAAGATAGAATATTCAAAGATGTGCATTGTTGAGCATATGTGTGTATTGGGTACTTGTGGCATCTGTAAGGCTGTAAGGATATGAATAAGCTGTATACCACACTGTTTTGTATCCACAAGAAGGGGCATTTGATGATTGATAAGGTTGAAAATGATAAAGATAGCAGTATGATATACTATAGCTTTATACCCCTTTTATTTTCATAATACATTCTTATTCCTTGCCAGAAAATCACATAAATAGATTAGTTTTTTTAACCTTGAGAAGTATGGTTATAATTACATCTAAAAATATATTTAACATATATATTTAATAGATGTAATTCTACAATACATTATATAAATATGTTTTCATATATAACTAGCAGTATAATTGTATTGCACAATATATGTCAGATATTAAAATAAGATTATTTTGATTTGCAGTAATATTTAGAACATATAAGCAATTATATACCATTTTAATGACTTTGTCAGCTCAGTATTTTTTTTATTGGTTTTATTCAGTGATGTTGGAGAACTAAGAAACTTATTTAAAAACAATTTCCATGTTATTTTGTTCTTTAAAGTTTCTGGCCTTTTTTTTTAAATGTAAAAGTGATTCATAGAGCTGGGCATTGTGGCGGGCACCTGTGATCCCAGCTGCTTGGGAGGCTGAGGCAAAGCCAATCACCTAAGCCCAGGAGTGGGAGGTTGCTGTGAGCTGTGTGATGCCACAGTACTCTACCCAGGGCGATAAAGTGAGACTCTGTCTTAAAAAAAAAAAAAAGTGATTCATAGGAAGATGTATCCATCTTATGTACATGTTATTGAATACCAGAAATTCTTGAAGTTTAATTTGTAAATTGCATTTAGATTAATCTACAACATGAAAGTCAAAAAGGTCTTCATTTTAAAAAATGATAGTTTCAAGGAAAGGAATATTGGTGATATTTCTTTTATTATTGCACTTTGGATAACGTGGACATTTGTAATAGACATAGGTAGTGTCTATAACTTCTGCTGTTTTCATACAATTCTTTGTCTTAGTCAAAGAATACATTCTGTTTTTAGTTTTGAAATGAACTGCTCTTCTGGAAAGAAAGAAACAAACAAAGAACAATATATTTCTTTGTGCCTTAAAAGTGCTAGAAAATCACTTCATAAGTATAGAAAGGAAGAATACTGAGAACTTTTATTTTGAGAAAGTGTAGAAGAGGAAAAAAGATTTAGAGTACTCTTTAACTGCTCATTAGTAGAGAAATTATTCAGTTTTATAGGCAAAATCTTACAGCAAATGCATTGTAATAGTACATACTTAGTTATGAGAAACTTTTGTTTTTGCTTGTTTTGTTTTATTTTTTTAGTCAGCCACTCTTGAGTTTTTTCTTAGCAGAGGAAGGAGTACCATTGGTAGATACTTCTGGTGCAATTTGATCTACATGGATTATGCATCAAAAATAAATCTATGAAAAAGATAAAGCATCTGTTCCATTTGTAGTTAATTTTAGTAGTTTATGGAACAACAATTTCTGTGGTCGCTTATCTCTTCTGTGTTCTGCACAGTGATGAAATACTGTAGCTATCAACGTTGGCTTGGCAAGCCAGGAAGAATAGATTTAGCACCTTCTTTACTTGGCACAAGAATCTGGTTAGTACACACATTCTGGAGAGGATTCCATTATTTAATAAGAGAATCTCTCAAAGCTACTTTTGTGAAACTGATACTAGAGCTTTACAAATTTTTTTTTTTTTTTTTTCTAGAGACAGAGTCTCACTTTATCGCCCTGGGTAGAGTGCCGTGGCGTCACACTGCTCACAGCAACCTCCAGCTCTTGGGCTTAAGCGATTCTCTTGCCTTAGCCTCCCTAGTAGCTGGGACTACAG
>CAUYON010143082.1:0-22909 GCA_963573935.1 Arctocebus calabarensis | reverse complement strand
AAATGGCCGGGCATTGTGGCAGGCGCCCGTAGTCCCAGCTACTTGGGAGGCAGAGGCAGGAGACTCGCTTGAGCCCAGGAATTGGAGGTTGCTGTGAGCTGTGATGCCACAGCACTCTATCCAGGGTGACAGCTTGAGGCTCTGTCTCAAAAAAAAAAAAATTTTTTTTTTTTTTTTTTTTTAGACAGACTCTCACTATGTTACTCTTGGTAGAGTTCTGTGGCATCACAGCAACCTCGAACTCTTGGACTTAAGCAATTCTCTTGCCTCAGCCTGCCAAGTAGCTCGGACTACAGGAGCCCACCACATCGCCCGGCTATTTTCTTGTTGCAGTTGTCATTGTTGTTTAGCTGGCCCGACCGGGCTGCAGCCCCCAGCTTTGGTATATGTGGCTGGTTCTGTAACCACTGTGCTGGGCACTGAGCCATTAATTTTTTTTTTTTTTTTTTTTTGTAGAGACAGTCTTCACTTTATCACCCTTGGTATAGTTCTGTGGAGTCACAGCTCACAGTAACCTCCAGCTCCTGGGCTTAGGCGATACTCTTGCCTCAGCCTCCCAAGTAGCTGGGGCTATAGGTGCCTGCCACAACGCCCAGCCTTTTTGTTTGTTTGTTTGCAGTTTGGCCAGGGCCGGATTTAAACCCGCCACCCTCGGTATGTGGGACTGGCGCCCTACTCGCTGAGCCACAGGCACTGCCCATAGTTTTTAATTTATTACACAAATAACGTTGCAGAAGTAACAGCAAACAAGTTGCAGTATCACCCAGGTACTTCCAGGGATTTTCTTTCCCCCATCTCCACCCCTTTTACTCCCAGCAAACACAGAAGAAATATAGAAACCAAAACCAAGGAAGATATACCCTGGCCCAAATGCTAGGTAAATTTAACCTTATGAATCCGAAACATATCAGAAAACTTAGCCTCAGGTGGCTGGTGGTTGGACTTTTTGGAGAGAGGAATTTCAGGTGCCCCTCCTAAAATGGAATCAGGGGAGAGGACACAGAGAATTTAAACTTTTAGAAAGATGTAAGACTAAATAAAACAAAAAAGAAGAAAAGAAAGATGCAGGCTTAAATAGGGAGTGGACACAGATGCAGTACTCTTCAAAGGACAAAGCCAGGCTACCCTCTGACTCTGTGGCTCTATCTGCAGTAGCCCCCATATTACTTTGAGACTTGGAAAAGCAGCCTTAACTGGAACATGAGTTCACCTTCAGAGGAAATGAACTTCATAGAGTGGCCTGGCAAAGAACTTAAATATCTTGAATATTTCTTGAAAAGAACAACAACAACAAAAAGTCATGAAAACAAAAGCAGGAGCCAGGTATGGTGGCTCACACCTGTAATCCTAACACTCTGAGAGGCTGAGAAGGGTGGATTGCCTGAGCTTACAGGTTCAAGACCATCCTGAGCCAGAGCAAGACCCCATCTCTAAAAATAGTTGGGCGTTGTGGGAGGCACCTGTAGTTCCACCTGAGACTGAAGCAAGAGAATCAATTGAGCCCAAGAGTTTGAAGTTGCTGTGAACAACGACGCCATAGCACTCTACCAAGGGTGACAGAGTGAGACTCTGTCTCCAAACAAAAAAAGAAGACAAAAGCATACATAATAGAAGCAAGTAAATATAAAAAGAATAGGTAAAAATGAAAAACATCAGCCTAGATGTCAGAAATAAAATTAGTAAATTAGAACAGACTGAAAAATTCTTTTATAACGCATCAGATATAAATCTTAAAATTATAGGAAAGGACCAATAGAAGACAGTATATATTAAAAAGATCTACCCAGTGAATTTGTCCCTCGTCTTGTCACTGTTTATTACATTGCTCATTGCATTCCTGTCATGATACCTCTTACTAGCAGGATTACTATGTTTATGTCCTCATTGACTTAATGCTTTCCTGAAGTCCTGTGGGCTACCCAACTCTCTTCTGGTGTATTGTATACAGACAGCCAAGAGTTTTGTGTTTTTTTTTTTCTTTGAAGATAAGCGTCTCACTGTCACCCTTGGTAGAGTGCTATGGCTTCATAGCTCACAGCAACCTCCAACTCTTGGGCTCTAGCAATTTTCTTGCCTCAATCTCCCTAGTACCTGGGACTACAGGCGCCGGCCACAAGGCCTGGCTATTTTTAGCAATGAGTCTGGCTCTTGCTCAGGGTGGTCTCAGACCTGTGAGTTCAGGGCAATCCACCCACCTTGACCTTACAGGTTGCTAGGGTTACAGGGGTGAGCTACCACACCTTGCCCGAAGCCAAGGGTTTTGCTCCATAGGTTCTTGAATTCTAGCCTACTGATCACTGTACCTCTGGCATTGATAATATTTTCTGGCTCATATTAGGCAGTCAATATATATACAATTAAATTAAGTAATCAGTGCTTCAAAGTATTTTTAGTGTGGCTTCACGGCCTAGATCATCTTACTGTATTTGGCAAGCTTTCCAGCAGGGAGAGACCGAAAGAGGAGTGGAATTCTCACTCCCAGAGTGTGCTTTGCTATTAGCAGTCTTTGACACACAGGAAACACTGTTATAATTCTGTAGACTTGGAGCCTGACCAAATGTATCCTCTTGTTTTTTATTTGTATTTTACAAACTGTTCAAGAAGATTCAAACTGAGACCAGCAATTTAATAATGTCAACATGTTAATTTTTCTTTTTCACTTTTCAGGCTGGAGTAAAAGGAACATTGGGAAGATTAGTTGGAATTTTTGAGGTAAGCCTATTAAAATCTTCAGTACAAATGGTACCATATAATTTATACCGGTGGGTGGCGTCTGTGGCTCAGTGAGTATGGTGTGGGCCCCATATACTGAGGGTGGGGGGTTCAAACCCAGCCCCAGCCAAACTGTAACAAAAAATAGCCAGGTGTTGTATTGGGCGCCTGTAATCCCAGCTCCTTGGGAGGCTGAGGAAAGGGAATCACTTAAGCCCAAGAGCTGGAGGTTTCTGTGAGCTGGGTCGCCACAGCACTCTACCGAGGGTGACAAAATAAGACTCGGTCTCTAAAAATAATAATAATATCATCTACCCAGATAGATATTAATGTAGGAAAGATGCCATCTCTGTTTCAGTGAGTTTTCAAAACAAACAGTGTCAGCAGAGATTAACGTTTTTCTTTTTTGGCTTGGCACCTGTAGCTCAGCGACTAGAGTGCCAGCCACATCCTCCAGAGCTGGTCGGTTCAAATCTAGCCCGAGCCTGCCAAACGATAATGACAACTACAACTAAAAATAGGCGGGGGCAGCAGCTGTGGCTCAGTGTGTAGGGCGCAGACCCCCCGTACCGAGGGTGGGAGGTTCAAACCTGGCCCTGGCCAAACTGCAACCAAAAATAGCCAGGCATTGTACTGGGCGCCTGTGGTCCCAGCTACTCAGGAGGCTGAGGCAAGAGAATCACCTCAGCCCAAGAGCTAGAGACTGCAGTGAGCTGTGACGCCATGGCACTCTACCAAGGGCAACAGCTTGAGACTCTGTCTCAGAAAAAATTAATAATAATAAATTAAATAAATAAAGCTTTGCACAGTGGCAGTATCATAGCCAATGAAGTTTATCCAAGGTACGATTATTGCTAATTGAAAACTTTTCCCAATACCCCAACACAACAACTTGAAATATAGTTGGCATTGCCAAAAAAAAAAAAAAACTCATGTTTTCTGTTTTAAATCCCATAAGCTCCTCTTTCAAACTAGGATTATTTTACCTATTCCTACCTTTCTTCCTCTCCTGCCAAGGTAGGAAGAAGGGTAGGTAAGTGTAGAGAAAAAACAGAAGATAATTAGCTAGAGCAAAGCAGGATAAACAAGGAAATAGGCTATGGTAGAAGGCAGAGGATGTGAGAAGGCAGAAGGAATGAAGATGAGCAGAGTTAGTGGGAAAAAGGGGAGCTGTGTGAGGCACTCTGCTTACTTGCCTTGATGGGTCACTGAAGCACCAGACAGACCTCTAGATGCCTCACACATTTATAGTCTCTCCTCTCCTGGTGTTCCAGCTAAAGACAGTTATGTGGTGGCTTTCTTGTGAAGTCACAGCATTCTTGTGAAGTTGCATTTAGGGAAGGGAGGAAAAACAAATGTAAAGGTTTGCCTTTAAAAGTCTGTCCAAAGAACACACCCTCAGGTATGGCCTGTTTTAAATCATGTGGATATGTTTGTAGGATGATAAAAAGAGAAAAGAATCTTATATCTAAGCACTCAGAACATATGGGTAAGAGTGTGTGTCCTTTAATCCTAACTCTCTATGGAAAAATTCTTCCTCTGTCCTCTCTCCGTTCTTCAGAACCAGGAGAGGAAGCACAGGACCTATGTCTATGTGCTAATTGTCACGGAAGTGCTGGAAGACTGGGAAGACTCAGTAAACATTGGTAAGTCATCACCAGACAGCCTCCGAAGGGCTGACCACAATGAGCCCTTCGCCACCTAGAACCAAAAACAAGAGTCTGGTAAAGAAAAGAAATAATAGAAGTATATGTTTAATAATAATTTTAAGGCTGGGTGCCCGTAGCTCAGTGGTTAGGGCAGTGGCCACATGCACTGGGGCTGGTGAGTTCAATCCTGGCCCAAACCTGCTAAACAAACAAACAATCAAACAAATAGCCAGGCGTTGTGGCAGGTGCCGATAGTCCCAGCTACTAGGGAGGCTGAGGCAAGAGAATTGCTTGAGCCCAAACTTGAGGTCACTGTGAGCTATGACGCCACAGCACAAGACTCTGTCTCAATAAAAAATTTAAAAAAAAAATCTTTTTTTCATTCAGGCTGAGTGCCTGTAGCACAGTGGTTAGAGTACCGGCCACATGCTCCAGGGCTAATGGATTCAGACCCAGCCTGGGCCTGCTAAACTGAAAAATTAAAAAAAAAAAATTGTGGCGGGCACCTGTAGTACCAGCTGCTTGGGAGGTTGAGACAAGAGAATTGCTTGAGCCCAAGAGTTAGAGGTTGCTGTGAGCTATGACACCATAGCACTCTACCAGGGGTAACAAAGTGAGACTCTTGTCTCAATAAAAAATAATAATAATTTTAAAAAGCACATGTATTTTTGAATTTGAAAAAGTTTAGAATTTTGAAATGTTTAAATGGAGTCTGGGCATGGTGCTCATACCTGTAATCCTAGCACTTTGGGAGGCCAAGGTGGAAGGATCATTTGAGACCAGAAGTTTAAGATTAGCCTGGGCAACATAGCAATACCCACTCTGTATAATAAATTTTTAAAAAGAAATTATCCAGGCATGGTCATATATGCTTATGGTCCCAACTATTTAAGAGGCTGAGAGGCTGGGTGCAGTGGCTCATGCCTGTAATCCTACTACCCCGGAAGGTCAAGATGAGTGGATTGCTTGGGCTCAGGAGTTTAGGACAATCCTAAGCAAGAATAAGACCCTGTCTCTACTGAAAATAGAAAAATTAGCCAGGCTTGGTGGTGCATGTTTATGGTCCCATCTACTTGAGAGGCTGAGGAAGGAGAATAGCTTGAGCCCATGAGTGTGAGATAGAATTGAACTAGGATGACGATCATGCTACTGCACTATAGCCACAGTGACAAGATTTTGTTTCAAATGAAAAAACAAGGATAAAGATTTTTTCTTAAAATCAGAACGTTATGACTCAGCGCCTGTGGCTCAACGGGCTAAGGCGTCAGCCACGTACACCTGAGCTGGTGGGTTCAAATCCAGCCCAGGCCCACCAAACAACAATGGCTGCAACCAAAAAATGACTGGGCGTGTGGCGGGCGCCTGTAGTCCCAGCTACTTGGGAGGCAGAGACAGGAGCCTTGCTTGAGCCCAGGAATTGCAGGTTGCTGTGAGCTGTGATGCCACAGAACTCTATCCAGGGTGACAGTTTGAGGCTCTGTCTCAAAAAAAAAAAAAAAAAAAAAAATCAGAACATTATTTATAATAATTAAAATTGCAGACCATGATGTCTAATGATAGGGACATCATTCCTGTGTTAAAGGAATGACGGTAAATTCATAATAGATGGTATGACAAAATGCAGGCTTCAAGTGTCAAATTTTTTATTATTTTTTATTGAGGTAAAATATACATTTATAATTTGACATCTTTACTATTTTTTAGTGTACAGTTCAATGTGATAAATACATGTATGTTCTTTTTTTTTTTTTTTTTTGAGACAGATTCTTACTGTATCGCCCTTGGTAGAGTGCCATAGCATCACACAGCTCATAGCAACCTCCAACTCCTGGGCTTAGGTGATTCTCTTGCCTCAGCCTCCGGAGTAGCTGGGACTACAGGTGCCTGCCACAACGCCAGGCTATTTTTCTGTTTTGCAGTTTGGCCAAGGCCAGGTTTGAACCTGCCACCTTCAGTATATGGGGCCAGCACCCTACTCGATGAGCCACAAGCGCTGACCTATGATCTCTTTTTTTCCCCCTTCATCCTCTCCTTCCTGCGTTTTCTTCTAGTCCTCTGGTAACCATTAGTATACTTAAATGTATCGTTTTTTTTTTTTAACATACAAGATTGCTTAAGAAACAGTGTAAAGTAAAAAAGAATCAATCATGATAAAAAAGTGAGCTCATACTCTGTGCCAGGTACTCTTCAGGGGCTTTATATAAATTTTCAGAACAAACTTGTGAGATAGGTTCTATAGATTATCTCTGTTTTTTAGATGAGGAAAATTGGGGCATGGGTAGGTTCAGTATTTTGCCCAAGGCTACACAGCTCATTGGAGCCAGTGATATGGTCGGACCGAGCATCTTGGCTTCAGAGTCCTTGTTCGTAATGACAGCACTCTATCAGAGCTTATCAAGATTCAGAGCACTGGAAAACATGATCTCATTCTAGTTTTTTAAAGTGCAGTTTCTTGGCTCAGTGCCTGTAACTCAACAGCTAGGGCGCCCGCCACATACACCAGAGCTGACGGGTTTGAATCCAGCCCAGGCCAGCCAAACAACAATGACAACTACAACCAAAAAATAGTAGGCATTGTGGTGGGCGCCTGTAGTCCCAGCTACTTGGGAGGCTGAGGCAAGAGAATCCCTTAAGCCCAGGAGTTTGAGGTTGCTGTGAGCTATGATGCCACAGCACTCTACCCAGAGCAACATAGACTCTTTCTCAAAAAATAAAATAAAATAAAGTATGGTTTCTTTTTCAAATATGAATGAGGAGAAAAAATTGCAATGGTTTTGAGAGCAGTCATTCCTTGTTTATTTTTCTTGCCCCTTCCCCTATTCCTGGTTTATAAGATTTGTAATACCAACTACTTGCCAGGCTAAAGTGAGAGGATTGTTTGAGGCTAAGAGTTCAAGACCAGCCTGGACAACTTAATGACACTCTATCTCCTTAAGAAAAAAATAGAAAAATTAGCCAGGCAAGGTGGCATATACCTGTAGTCCCAACTACTTGGAAGGCTAAGATAAGAGAATGGCTTGAGCCCAAGAGTATGAGGCTGCAGTGAGCTATCATCACACCCACTGTATACCACCCTGGATGACAGAATGAGACACTATCTCAAAAAAAAAAAAAAAAAAAGATCATGGGTACTTCCTGTACTCTTTGTACTTTACTCTGTTTCTACATTTTAAACAAGCTTAGTTTATTACTTTTATAAGGGGAAATGTAATGAAGGATTTTAAAATACATTTAAAAAGAGTAAAAATATAGACTGAAAAATTAGAGTGATTGTATTGAGTTTTTTCTTTTCCTTAAAATATTTTCTATTAAAATCATTCTTATAAAATTTTTTTAAATAAATAAGTAATTACAAGCCAGCTATTCTAGTAATTCTGGCACCTGGTCTTTGTGTTGATTTTACATATGACAGGGATACTGCTAGGCTTTGGCCTCTTGTGTACAAGCAAGGAAAGCTTAGGCTCAGCTGTGCAGGAGGAAACTACTACAGTGGGTCTCTCTGGAGAAGGTTCTACACAATTACTCTTAGCTCTTCAGATTTCTCACCTATTTTCTACATTAGGATTTGAAGAATATAAAGTGTGCTTATATTACTTTTGTAAGGAAATAAATGAAGGACATGTTTAAAAAGTGTTGAGAAACATTGTTTTAATGTTGTCTTCTACATTTTTTGAAAAGTTCTAGGCTCAGAAACCTCATTACTTCCTTCTTGTACTAATTTATCTTTCTCTCTGTCTCCACAGGAAGGAAGAGGGAGTGGTTTAAAATAGAAGATGCCATAAAAGTATTGCAGTATCACAAACCGGTGCAGGCATCATATTTTGAAACGTTGAGACAAGGCTACTCAGCCAACAATGGCACCCCTGTCGTGACCACCACGTACTCAGTTTCTGCTCAGAGCTCAATGTCAGGCATCAGATGACTGAAGACTTTCTGTAAGAGAAAAGGAAATTGGAAATGAGACTGAAGTGCAGATCTTCCCTCTCACCCTGGCTCTTTTCACTTCTCCTCACAGGCCTCCTCTTTCAAATAAGGCATGATGGACAGCAGAGAAAGGGTGTATTGATAATGTTGCTATTTGGTGTTAAGTGATGGGGCTTTTTCTTCTCGTTTTATTGAGGGGGTGGGGGTAGGTACGTAATTTGTAAGTACTTTTGTGCATGATCTGTCCCTCCTTTTTTGCACCCCTATAGTCCTCTGAAGATAGGCCAACAGTATTCCCCTTGCCTTGGATTCTGAAGTATTCCTGTTTGTCTCATCCCAGCCCTGGCCAGACATTTTTCTTCGATTTTTTTTTTTTTTTAATTAAAAGAATCCAATGTGAGATGAAACCTTTCAAGAATTTGTCCTATAATGTACTGTTATGTTCAGTAAGTTGTTCTTTTTCACTGCAGGATACATTTATCTACACATTATATACTGGACATATAATATGTAAATAAATGAGTTAGAGGAATTTAACTTTTTATTTTTTGAAGTTCTTTTTAAATTTGGGCATTTCTGGAGTGGAGAGCCTCATAATTAACTTAATTTTAGTTTTTAATACTAGTGGCTAGGCAGGGGTTTCCCTGTCCTCTACCTATTCCCTAGTCTTTGTAATTATATAGGATGTGGGGAGAGTTCAGCTACCTTCATAGTGGTCCCAGGACTTGTGGCCTTCTTTTCTCTAAGCTGTGTTTCCATGCCAAGAAAGAAACAGGAAAAAAGCTATTTTCTTTTTTTACCAAGCCAGGAGCAAATGGCCTCAGCCCAGATTTGGAGAAACAGTGGTAGAGATTGAATTCTGCCCTGCATGTTGACACTAGGGTTTGAACTGGATTTTTAGGATTACTATCTTTAAAAAACTGGAGCATCGAGCACCATTTATATCCTGCTGATTTGGAATCTTTTCCATAATGCTACTTATTGCCAACAACGGCCTCTCTTCTTGTCCATATATGCCTTACACCATGCTGAACTGGACATTGTCCTTGTACTCTTAAGCATCCAACTGTACTTTGCAAGTGCAGCCATGCAGTCCTGTCCCTCCACTGGGTAACCATGTTAAGTTCCTGAAAATTATACAGGGGGGAAATTCAGGCATTTACTTGTCTTTGTAATGTTGTAGCACTTGTGATTGTACCATGCAGCATGCTCAGAATATTAAACTAGTCTTTCACTAGGATGTGAAAGGTCCATCTTCAGCTGAAAAGTGCTGTGAGAGGCCATGTAATCATTTATTAGAGTGGCTATGTAATGCATTGGCTGACTGTAAACCATCTTGTTGGTTTTTGATTCAGGTTTCATGCTGGCTTTATTTGCAAATTAATTGTTTAGTTGAGAGGTACAAGAGTCTTGAGATTGAGGTGGGATTGGGAAGGGGAACATTGATTGATCCTGGCTTAGGACAGGAGATTGTCTTAGTGGCATCTCCTTTGTCAAAACATAGCCAAGATATAAAGTTAAAATCGTAGTTCTCTTTATTTAAAAATCCTAATAAATACTCAAACTTAGAAAAGATTTTGCTCTTCCCTGCCACTAAAAGAAATGTGTGTATCATTTAGTGTTCAGCACTTTGGGGGAACAGTAGTTGATAAACTTTAAGTTTTGCTATCTACTCTTAGTTTGTATCCTCTCTCCCAGTCTTGAAACACAATGCCAATTACATCCCTGAGTAAGGGTCCTAGTGAATAGAAATAGCACCCTGGGACTTGTGTCCAAACACCAACTTATTGTTCACAGTTCATACTTAAAAGTGAACATACTCTTTTCCTATTGCCTGACTTAGAGCATTCTGTGGTTCTGTTCAAATAAAGGGGGAAATAAAATACTTAACTAAGCACTAAGTAGAATTCAAAAACCACATTCTTCCAGGTAGATTCCACCTTCTGGTATGGCTTAAAAGTGATTCATAGAAAAACAATATTCTTAAAAAGGGAACTACATTGTCGATAGTAATTTGTGCATTTTATAATCTAAGGATATTTTGACTGGGGTAGTGCAACAATATATTACCCCTCAAAGTTCAGTTGTAATTGTTGTTGGCATCATTGGGTCCAGAAAGTGAATTGTGCCAAGAAGTTTTTTTCATTGATATGAATGGATCCTGGTAATGCAGTTAACTGGTGGAATTGTGCTAATGCTTTCTTAACTGACAAAAGGAACCTTTGTCCAACACCAAAATTGTTGAAACCATTGCTATCTTCTGTTGCACTCAGATTCTGGTGAGCAGGGATTGATGTTTTTCCCTCCCTGGCAACATAAACATCATGGCTGTCTTTACTGATGTGTAGTAACAATTCTTTTATGACAGATTAGTTAGACCCAAGGTGCAGTAACCTTTATCTTCCCAAAGAAAGTGAAAAGAAAAAAGCAAAAAAACTACCCTTTTGCAGAATATTTCAGTAATACTGATTTGCTATTAATTCTACCAGTGCTAGCCTCACTCAGGAAACAGGTTTTGATGGAAACAGGTTTCTCTGTTTAGGGCAAATCCCTACCCTCTCACAGTGAGTTTGCATGTCCTAGATTCTGGTTATTACTGGAACATCCATCAAAGTCAGCCATACTTAGGATAGAAAAAGATAGCAAAGGGTTTTTTTTTAGTTTATAAGTTGCAGCCATTGGGGAAACACACTGTGTGTGTGTGTGTCAAAGAGAGCACTACCAGGAGTCAACCATATTAGATTTTCTGTAGCCTTCCAGAAACAGTGCAGCCCATGAAACAGGAATCTTGATTTTTCTTATGGGAAACATTGGATGAAACAGTTAATGGATTGACTGTGCTTTGTCTTTGTAAGTGGCCTCCAGCTCATCTCCCCTCCATGGAGAAGTCTCCCTCACTGCTGAGTCTAGGTTGAGCTATCTGGGGAGATTAAAGGATATGGGAGTATCACCTGCTCTGAGGCCAAGGAAGGCTTCCTAGATGGGGGCATCCCTGCAGAATTTCCCTTGTCTGTATTGTGCTACCAGGTCCCATGACACATTAAGGCACTTGAGGCCTTGCTTCTTGTAGCCTCTAGGGAGCAAAGTAGGTCAATGCCCTTTGGAACTGTGTTGCAGTAGTTTTGTACATGTTGCTTCATAGTCAAGGTTCTTCATGGCAAAGAGAGTTAGAAGTCAGCCCTCTAAGGTTTCTTAGAACTTGCTTAGAAGGAAACAGTCACCCCTTGTGGTTTTTAAAAGAAAAAAAAAAGTTTCATACAGAACTACTTTTCCTCCTTTTCCTTTCTCCTCACATACAGGCTCATTGGAGGCTCCTGCTAAATACTCTTTAATCAGAGATATAGTAGGTCTTTTGTTAGACCTGGTGCACATTTCACATGTTGTACTTCACATATTTCTCATTTCCATTTAGTACTGTATTGATACCTTTGTTGGAGTCCCCATTTTCAATTCTGAGGGGAAAAAAGGCAGCTTAGCCTGAGCCAATTTCACTTTTTTAGTTCACAAAAAAAATCTAATGGCCACAGTGATGTAATTTTTGCCACAACTGTGTGATTTTAATATTTCTGGAGTTCTCTAAGCTCATCCTAGTTGAGAGTGAATTTAGAATTGTGGGAAATACCTAGAGAAATCTCCACAGTGATATGCGTTTGGAAATGAGAGTTATAATTAATAACATAGCTTCATCTTGCTCCCATCCACATTTAAGAAGAAAATCCACATCTTTACCAAAAGTATGAGACATAGAAGACAAATGAGGGGCTATGTGGAGAAGGAGAGTATTTAATAGTGATGGAAATTAGAAACAAGGTCTCTTCTGTCAGGCTGGAATGCAATGGTATGATCATATTTCACTGCAGCCTCAAACTCCTGTGCTTCAAGGGATCCTCCCACCTGAAACCTCCCTCCCTCATCTGGGATTGCAGGCAGCAATACCGTGCCTGGCTAATTTTTCTTTACTTTTTTGGGGGGGGGGGTGGTGGGTCTCTTTATGTTGCTTAGGCAGGTCTTGATCTCCTAGATTTTTTTTTTTTTTTTTTGAGACAGAGCCTCAAGCTGTCACCCTGGATAGAGTGCCATGGCATCATAGCTCACAGCAACCTCCAACTCCTGGGCTTGTCAAGTGATTCTCCTGTCTCCGCCTCTCAAGTAGCTGGGACTACAGGCGCCCGCCACAACACCCAGCCATTTTTTCGTTGCAGCCGTCAACGTTGTTGGACCACCCTGGCTGGATTTGAACCTGCCAGCTCAGGTGTATGTGGCTGGTGCCTTAGCCTGTTGAGCCACAGGCACCTAGCCGATCTCCTAGATTTAATTGATCCTCCTGCCTCTGGGCCTCCCAATGTTGGGATTATAGAAAGACTCTACAAAAGGTCAGACCTTTGTGCAGTTCATACTGCACAGTTGAAATGGCAGTTGTTTCTTTTGAGCCCTATTGGATGGAGCCTATTTCCTTGAGACTTGAATTGCACAGCTTCCAGGCTATGGAGTTGTCCATGTAAGCCTTGTCTTCATTGAGATACCCATCTTGCATGATGTGGGCAGGAGAGCATCCCAGAGAACCCTCTGTGCTCTGGGGTAAGCTTTGCAATGGCAATATCACCATCCAGAAAAGCTCTATTTTCCATGTCACTTAAGATGTCACCTAAAGTAGTAAAATATTGTAGATTTTAAGGTTAAAAAAATTATAAATTGGACCAGATGCAGGGGCTCACACCTGTAATCCTAGCACTCTGGAAGGGTGAGGCAGG
Organism: Arctocebus calabarensis; assembly: GCA_963573935.1. Taxonomy (NCBI): domain Eukaryota; kingdom Metazoa; phylum Chordata; class Mammalia; order Primates; family Lorisidae; genus Arctocebus; species Arctocebus calabarensis. The sequence goes on along the minus strand of CAUYON010143082.1, from coordinate 9,873 downwards.
TGGATTGCTTGAGCTCAGAAGTTTGAGACTAGCCTGAGAACAAGTGAGACCCCATTTCTACTACAAAGAGAAAAACTAGCTTGGTATGGTGGCACATGCTTGTAGTCCTAACTGCTCGGGAGGCTGAAGCAAGAGGATTGCTTAAGCCTAGGAGTTCAAGGTTGCTGTGAGGTATGACTCTGAGGCACTTTGGCCTAGGGCAATAGAGTCAGACTCTGTCTCAAAAAAAAAAAAAATTATAAATTGGAGAGTAGTGACTTCAGTTCATAAAGGATATTATTGCCTGTGAATCAAGTTGATTTGAGATTACTGCAGGTCCTAGGATCCTAGAGATTTTAGGATATTCTCCTTTGGAGGCCAGAAGCCTTGCACTCCTGCCTTTAAAAGGTCACCTTTACATTTTTACCATGTTTTTGCATTAGCCACCAAAACTCTTGTCTTTAACCTCTCAGGGATTTGAAAAGCCTAACTGGAGCATCAGAGAAAATGATACCACTCCCTTTCAAAATTAATAAAAAGAGAAAGAATCCCATCTGTGTTGATATAGGCACACTCCTTGAGCTAAGGCTGGCTGTCACATGATTTTGGCTATCTCTGCAACATGAAGCTTTTGAAGTAAAAGATTCATATCTCTCCCTCGAAACTTTGTTTACAGTGAACAGTGATAATTTGGTGAGCTTTAGCTTATTTTGGAAAATGAGACTATCCACATAGGAGAGTTTAAAGGGAAGTCTTTTTTTTTTTTTTTAAAAGAGACAGAGTTTCACTTCATTGCCTATGGTAAGTGCTGTGGCCTCACACAGCTCATAGCAACCTCCAACTCCTGGGCTTAGGCGATTCTCTTGCCTCAGCCTCCCGAGTAGCTGGGACTACAGGCGCCCGCCACAACACCCAGCTATTTTTTTGTTGCAATTTAGCCAGGGCTGGGTTTGAACCCGCCACCCTCAGTATATTGGGCTGGCACCCTGCCCACAGAGCCACAGGCGCTGCCTGGTCTTTTTTTTTTAAGACAGTCTTACTTTGTCACCCTCAGTAGAGTGCTGTGTGTGTCACAGCTCACAACAACCTCAAACTCTTGGGCTCAAGTGATTCTCTTGTCTCAGCCTCCCAACTAGCTGGGACTACAGGCGCCTACCACAATGCCCTATTTTTAGAGACAGGGTCTCACTCTTGCTCAGGCTGGTCTTAAACCCATGGGTTCAAGCAATCCACCCACCTCGGGCTCCCAGAGTTCTAGGATTATAGGCGTGAGCCACCGTGCCTGGCATGGGAGGTCTTGTTGATAGAGAATTCAGCAGGCCAAGAAGGACTCTTCTGGAGTAGAAAGAAGGAAGAGACAGTCTTTGCTTCCATTCCTTCAAGAGTCAGTTGTTAGTTACTCTATTCTTTGGTTTACATTCCTAATTCTTAACCCCAAAACTTATTTGACTTTGTATTAGGAAAAAACAAAAGAGCCACTTAAAACCCTGGATATACATTGGCTTGGCCCCGGCAGCACAGGAGTTATGGCGCTGGCCACATATACCTGGGCTGGCGGGTTCGAACCTGGCCCAGGCTGGCTAAACAACAGTGACAACTGCAACAACAACAACAAAACTAGCCAGGCATCATGGCAGGCGCCTGTAGTCCCAACTACTTGGGAGGCTAAAGTAAGAGAATTGCTTAAGTCCAAGAGTTGTAGGTTGCTGTGAGCTGTGTTGCCACAGCACTTTACCGAGGGTGACACAGTAAGACTCTGTCTCAAAAAAAAAACAAAAACCCTGGATATAGGCTTTTAAGGATATAAAAACAGCAGCATGGTTTCTTTGCCAGGTTCGTCATCGTTTTGATGTGCTACACTCACTCTTCCCAGCCAGGTCAGATGTGAAGATTTTCTTTATCATTGAGTCAGAAGACATAAATTCTAATCTGAAATAATTATCTACTAAACTGCTTGTTATCTGTGGGTGTACCTTGCAGAGACCATCTCAAAAGTACAGTAAAGGCTCGGCGCCTGTTGCTCAAGCAGCTAAAGCTCCAGCCCGTACACCTGAGCTGGTGGGTTCAAATCCAGCCTGGGCCCGCCAAACAACAATGAAGACTGCAACCAAAAAATGGCCAGGCGTTGTGGCGGGCACCTGTAGTCCCAGCTACTTGGGAGGTGGAGGTAGGAGACTCACTTGAGCCTAAGAATCGGAGGTTGCTGTGAGCTGTGACGCCACGGCACTCTACCCACAGTGATACCTTGAGGCTCTGTCTCAAAAAAAAAAAGTACAGTGAAGTCTCTCAGGCATGAGGTTCCAGCCAGGCATTTAAACTGAAATCTTAAGTCTTTGCAACCCCTTAGGAAAAAAAGTAAGATGCTTCCATACCAATGCTGGACCTTAAGACACCCCTCTCCGTAGGGTAGGGTGAAGTGGTTCATCTTTGGGAAAACATTTTGTCAGTAAAATTGCCTGTAAATCCCTCTAGGAAGTAATTTTGATTTGAGCCTATCTTCCTGAGCACTTTTGTGCTGAATTTAAAATGTCAACCTAATGCAGCAATAGATCCAGAGAGTCTGTTTTACTTCCTTTTTTGTTTTTTTCTTTTTTTAGAGACAGTCTCATTTTGTCTACCTCGGTAGAATGCCATGGCATCACACAGCTCAAGCAACCTCCAACTCCTGGGCTTAGGCGATTCTCTTACCTCAGCCTCCTGAGTAGCTGGGACCACAGGCGCCCGCCACAACACCCGGCTATGTTTTTTGTTGCAGTTTGGCCGGGGCTGGGTTTGAACCCACCACCCTCGGTATATGGGGCCAGCGCCCAACTCACTGAGCCACAGGCGCCACCTTCTCTTTTACTTCTTTACTGTTCCACCAAAAAACCTCCCCAAAACAAAAAACTTTTTCAGGTTAACCTCCCTTTATTGTATTGGGGTAAATGATCCAAAGGTCATCTAGTTTTGCTTACTCAGTTCCAACATGTATATGACTTATGCCAGGAAAGGTAGAGGCTGATTATGAAGATACCAGGCACAGAAACAGGAGTGGATAGGTTTGCTTCACACAGAACATCCCTGGGAAGCAGATCTTAAGCTAGGTCTGGGAAAGGTTTCAGAGCACTGAAGTAAAGGGAGGACTTGAAGGGCCTTTGCTCAGTGAGCAAGGGGTTTATGTCCTCCCAAGAATGTGAAGGAGTTCAGCAGGGAATAACACACATCTAAGGTATCACTTGAAGAAAGAAACCTACCCTTTTGCCTCTTCCCTTGTGGCTGAGAGCACGTTTGCTCGGAATTTTCCAAGGGGACTCTCCCTTCAAAAAATTTTCTGGCTAGGTATGGTGGCTCACACCTATAATCCTAGCATTCTGGGAGGCCGAGGCAGGAGGATCACTTGAGCTTAGGAGTTCAAAAGCAGCCTGCACAAGAATGAGACCCCATCTCTTCGAAAAATAGAAACATTAGCCAGGCATTGTGGCAGATGCCTATAGTCCCAGTTACCTGGAAGATGAGGCAGAAGGATCACCTAAGCCCAAGAATTTGAGGTTTCTGAGAGCTATGATGATGCCACTGCATTCTACCCAGGGCAACAGAGCTAGACATGGTTTAAAAAAAAAAAAATTTATTTTGCTGCAAGAGTTTTGTTAACATCTGAGAACTTTACCCTGTCACTCCTTATAGATGTGTTTGCTCAGGGTGCAGATACACCAGGGGATCCAAGGCCCAGTGGCATAATGTTGTACTAGTAGTTAGAAAAGTAATTGGTCAACACAAGTGTAAAATAAATATGTAGTACAGTTTTGTAAATGTCAGTTGTTTTCCTTTTTTTTTTTTTTTTTTTTTTGAGACAGTGTCTCACTATGTCACCCTTGCACCCTTGGTAGAGTGCCATGGCAACCTCAAACTCTTGGGCTTAAGCAATTCTCTTGCCTCAGCCTCCAAAGTATCTGGGACTATAGGCACCCACTACAAAGCCCAACTATTTTTTTGTTGTTGTTGCAGTTGTCATTGTTGTTTTAGCTGGCCCAGGCTAGGTTCAAACCTGCCAGCCTTGGTGTATGTGGCTGGCGCCCTACCCAGTGAGCTATGGGTGCTGCCAGGTTTTTTCTATTGTGATCTGAAAATTTTCAAACTGGTTGATAATCAAAGAAAAGGTTGGTGGTTAGAATAAGTAAAATTTCCTTTAATGTATCTATCTTTAGAGAGCTACTAATTTGTCATATGAATAACTAAGGAAGTCAGAAGCACTTACAGATGTTGAACAATTGTAAAATGAAAGCGAAGCAGGTGTTTTTCACCTTTTACAGTGTTTCAAGAGAGGAAGTGAAAGCTCAGGAGTAGCATTGTCTTTTTTTTTCTTTTTTTTGTAGAGACAGAGTCTCACTTTATTGCCCTCGGTAGAGTGCTGTGGCGTCACACAGCTCACAGCAACCTCCAACTCCTGGGCTTAGGCAATTCTCTTGCCTCAGCCTCCCAAGTAGCTGGGACTACAGGTGCCCACCACAATGCCTGGCTATTTTTCTGTTTTGCAATTCAGCCGAGGCTGGGTTTGAACCCACCACCTTCAGTATATGGGGCTGGCGCCCTACTCGATGAGCCCCGCGCACCGCCCATGAGTAGCATTTTCCTCCTTGTTTTTGCCACCCCATCCTTCATTTCTTTTTTTTCTTTCTTTATTTTTTTTTTTTTTTTTTGAGATAAAGAGTCTCACTGTGTGACCCTGATGAAGTGCCATGGCTTCACAGAGCTCACAGCAATCTCAAACTCTTGGGCTTAAGCGATTCTCTTGCCTCAGCCTCCCAAGTAACTGGGACTACAGGCACCCACCATAATGCTGGCTAGTTTTTGTTGCAGTTGTCATTGTTGTTTAGCTGGCCTGGACTGGGTTCAAACTTATGGACTTTGCCTTTCATCCTATCCAGTGACCTTGATAGGTGATGGGCTCTGAGGAGGCAACAGGGCCTCAGCTGTTGTAGTTTGTAAAGGGGTTTCCTCACTAGAATCACCCCCACTCTACTCATCTACTGTCAGCCATCAGAAAGGTTAACACCCGAGACCATTCTAATTTTAAAAGAGTTGAACTAGATATGCCTTCTCCCCTTTTGCAGGGGTACCATCTAGATGTAGTCTCCTCTTGGCCAAGTTTGACATATGTTTCCAGGGAACCCCTTGGACTAAGGCAAAGTAGCTAAGATGTTTTGACTTTAACTTTTTCCAAAAGACAAAAGTCTGTCTTGTCCCTTCCCTCAGTGCTCATACATTTTAGTCAAGGTTTAAATGGCCAAGTTCAATAATGTCTCCAGAAACTGAGACAGAGATACAGGGGCCCTTATACCCAGGGACCAGCCCCTTGAGGAGTCATGCAGTGGCTCAAACTAGACTGCTGTGATCCCTCCAGAACTCTGCGGCTGTCCGTTTCCATCAGGACCACCCTAGAAAGCAAACAGTTTAACCTTACCATCATTAGGTTACCTAGTTCCTTGGGGTACAGAGTGAAGGCATATGCATCTCCTATTTTTGGTTATTGTTTGTTTTGAAATAGGGTCTAACTCTGTTGCCTGAACTAGTGAGCAGCCATATTATCATAGCTCATTGTAGCCTCCAAATCTTGGGCTTAAGCATGTATCTCCTGTTTAGACAGTGTGTTTTATAATTGCATAATAGAAAAGATAGAAAATGGAACAACCAACAGGCTGAGTCACTTCTAAACAGGGTGGCAGGAATAACACAAATGAGCTCAAAAAAGCTGAAGTTGGTTCTTGTAGGGAAGGAGGGATTGGATATGGTTCTTACACCTCTTGGCACCTGGTGTACAGTTATAAAATGGGGGGGAGGGGTAGAGTAATATTGCTTGTACCCCAGGGCAGTACCTGTGGCTCAGTGAGTAGGGCACCGGCCCCACATACCGAGGGTGGCAGGTTCAAACCCGGCCCTGGCCAAACTGCAACAAAAAAATAGCCGGGAGTTGTGGCAGGCACCTGTAGTCCCAGCTACTCGAGAGGCTGAGGCAAGACAATCGCCTAAGCCCAAGAGCTGGAGATTGCTGTGAGCTGTGATGCCAAAGTTCTATACCGAGGGCAACAAAGTGAGACTCTGTCTCTAAAAAAAAAAAAAAAAAAAATTGCCTGTACCCCAATCCACATGTGTTCCAGGATTTCGGAACTACCCAACCCATGAGTCTATGATGTCATTTTCTATTTTCATCTTTTTTCTTTCTAAAACAACCTTGCTATTTCAATTGCCCACTTAGGACCACCTGCCCAGGCTGCCTCTTACCAGTATCTCATAATGCTCCTAAGGAAGACTGTCACAATACTCTCCAGACCTGAAGGGAGTAGAGTTTGTTCCAGAGAAGGCAGAAGGAAACTGAGTTTTTCTGATTTCTTTTTTCAAGGCAAGTGTTCTCAGGCTTCCTATACACCTCCTTCCCGTTAGCAGCCAACAACACAGTTGGATTATAGAGGAGGGCTAAGGAGAAACCTCCGGCCCCAGGTTTGGCCCGGGACAGATACGCAGCAAATACCATCCCACTTTTCCCTTTTATAACAGGCCAGCCATATGTGACTGTTCCTTTTCTTCACTAATGTGTCCCCTTGTGTGGTAGTAGCAACAGAAGATGGACAGACAGACATCTCCTGTAGTCTAGAGAGAGCTTTGGTACCACCCCTAAAATTCCACCACCCCCATTTCCCACTCCTTTTTGTAAAAACAAATGCTTAAACCTGTGAGCGTGCCATTCCTTTCTATGTGTTCATCAGTTTCCTTCCATTTGAGCTGTGTGGGAGGGAAAGGCATTGAAATTGTAGGTTGTAATCTTGTGCCAACCAATAAAAACCAGTATTTCACACACATCCCTGTTAGTGTCTGGTCTCTTCTTTCTAGAGGTTTCCCGTGAGTTCTCCCTATCAGTCTTTTGGTTTCACCTCATTCCTGTGCTAGATGCTTGGGAATTGCCCTAGAGGTCAGGGGTGCCCTGTGGAAGATTTGCTATTCAGGGAATTCCAGTGAGGAAAGCTGTGGAGAAGCCAAGGCAATCTGAATCAGCATTTTGTTTTCTCATGCCAGCTGTTCTGCAGGGTGCCCAGAAGGCCCCAAAGAGGCTGCATCCAGGACAATAAAGAAGCAGAGGAAGAAGATGCTTTCTTTTTTTTTTGAGACAGAGCCTCACGCTGTCACCCTGTATAGAGTGCTGTGGCATCGCAGCTCACAGCAACCTCCAATTCCTGGGCTCAAGCTTGTCTCTTGCCTCCGCCTCCCAAGTAGCTGGGACTACAGGCGCCCGCCACAACACCTGGCCATTTTGGGGTTTCAGCCATCATTGTTGTTTGGCGGGCCCAAGCTGAATTCAAACCTGCCGGCTTAGATGTACGTGGCTGGCGCCTTAGCCCATTGAGCCACAGGCACCAAGCCGAGACTCTTGTCTTTAAAAAAAAATTTTTTTAAAGGCCAGGTGTGGTGGTTCATGTTTTTAATCCCAGCATTCTGGGTGGCTGAGGTGAGTAGATTGCCTGAGCTCACAGGTTGGAGACCAGCCTAAACCAGAGCAAGACCTCGTTTCTAAAAATAGCTGGGCATGGTAGTGGGCGCCTGTAGTCCTAGCTACTCAGGAGGCTGAGGCAAGAAGATTGCTTGAGCCCAAGAGTTTGAGGTTGCTGTGAGCTGTGATGCCACAGCATTCTACCAAGGGTGACAATGTGAGATCCTGTCTCAAAAAAAAAAGTCTAAGGGAGTTCCTAACTGCTTCCCAAGGGAAGCATCATCTGAGAGGATTCATAATTGATGAGGGAGCTCTCCAGCTAACAGGACAGCATGGGGGAAGACAACAGCACTGTGCTTGGGGGACAGTGAGTTTGCTGAGTCTGGAATATGATAGTAGGCAAGGGGAAAGTAGGAGGTGCCACAGGAAAGGTAAGCTGGGGTCAGGTTGCTTGGCAGGCTGTGTTTGAACTTGATATCACTGGGGAAGCCAACAAAGTTTTAAAACAGATCAGTGAGGGGGCATCTGTGGCTCAAAGGAGTAGAGCGCCAGCCCCATATAGCTGGAGGTGGTGGCTTCAAACCCAGCCCTGGCCAAAAACTGCAAAAAAAAACCAAAACAGATCAGTGACTGTTAAGTTGGGAATTATGGGGAGATGATACTATCTCCTGAGTGTTTTGTGTTCGAGGCCTTAATGCTAGGTGCTGTGTTCATTGCTTTACACTTGGTCTTTGTAGTCTTGTGGAGCACATGGTCATAGTAATTTAAATGGAGGCTCAGAGAAACTAACTGCTATTTATTTATTTTTGAGACAGTCTTTTGTCACCCTTGGTAGAGTACGGTGGCATCCTAGCTCACAGCAACCTCAAACTCTTGGGCTTAAGTGATTCTCTTCCCTCAGCCTCCCAAGTAGCTGGGACTATAGGTGCCTGCCACAATGCCCAGCTAATTTTAGAGACGAGATCTCGCTCCAGCTCAGGCTGGTCTCAAACACGTGAGCTCAGGCAATCCACCTGCCTTGGCCTCCTAGAGTGCTAGGATTACAGGTGTGAGCAAAGGAACTAGATAAAAATAATTCTTAGAGTCATAGAGTAAAACACCATGGATGTTTAAGACAATTTGAGAAAATGAGAAAAAACATCCTGTCGATATCATGACAATTTAAAGGGGTTGAGCATGGTGGCTCCATCCTGTAATCCCAGCACTTTGAGAGGCTGAGGTGGGAGGATTGCTTGAGCTGAGGAGTTCCAAGACCAGCCTTAGCCAGGCGAGATGGCTTACGCCTATAATCCTAGCAGCCTGGGAGACCAAGGCAGGTGGATTGCCTGAACTCATGAGTTTAGGACCAGCCTGAGCCAGATCAAGACCTTATTTCTAAAAATAGCCAGGCATAGTGGCAGGCACCTGTAGTCCCTGCTGCTTGGGATGCTGAGGCAAGAGGGTCGCTTAAGCCCAAGAGTTTGAGGTTGCTGTGAGCTATGAAGCCATTGCACTCAACTGAGGGTGACAAACTGAGACTCTGTCTCAAAAAAAAAAAAGACCAGCCTTGGCAATATAGTGAGACCCTATCTCTTAAAAAAAAAAAAAAAAAGTATGAGCAGCACCTGTAGTTCATCAAGTAGGGTGCCGGCCCCATATACCGAAGGTGACAGGTTCAAACCCAGCCTCGGCTGAATTGCAAAACAGAAAAATAGCCGGGCATTGTGGCGGGTGCCTGTGGTCCCAGCCACTCGGGAGGCTGAGGCAAGAGAGTCACCTAAGCCCAGGAGTTGAACGTTGCTGTGAGCTGTGTGATGCCAAGGCATTCTACTGAGGGCGATAAAGTGAGACTCTTGTCTCAAAAAAAAAAAAAAAAAAAAAAAAAGTAAAGGTATAGTTGTTAAAATAATGTGATAAATGGAATAGCTAGATAGAAATAGAAAAGAAGGCTCAGCGCCTGTGGCTCAACAGGCTAAGGCGCCAGCCACGTACACCTGAGCTGGCGGGTTCAAATCCAACCCCAGGGCCCGCCAAACAACATGATGGCTGCAACCAAAAAATGGCTGGGTGTTGTGGCAGGCGCCTGTAGTCCCAGCTACTTGGGAGGCGGAGGCAAGAGACTCGCTTGAGCCCAGGAATTGGAGGTTGCTGTGAGCTGAGATGCCACAGCACTCTACCCAGGGTGATAGCTAGAGGCTCTGTCTCAAAAAAAAAAAATAGAAATGAAGGGTGGTGCCCAGCCACATACACCTGAGCTGGCGGGTTCGAATCCAACCCCAGGGCCCACCAAACAACATGACGTTTGCAACCAAAAAATGGCCAGGCATTGTGGCAGGCACCTGTAGTCCCAGCTACTTGGGAGGCGGAGGCAAGAGACTCGCTTGAGCCCAGGAATTGGAGGTTGCTGTGAGCTGAGATGCCACAGCACTCTACCCAGGGTGATAGCTAGAGGCTCT
>CAUYON010143079.1:0-17345 GCA_963573935.1 Arctocebus calabarensis | reverse complement strand
AAATCAAGTTACTCATGTCTATTAGAGTTTTTCTTATAAATTGAGGTGCATTCTGGTTGGGTGCATCAATATTAATAATTGAAATCTCATCATATCGAGTATTACCTTTAACAAATATGAAATATCCTTCTTTCTCCTTCCTCACTTTTGTTGGTTTAAAGCCTATTGTATCTCCAAATAAGATTGCAACACCTGCTTTTTTCTGTTTTCCATTTGCCTGGAATATAGATGACCATCCCTTCACCTTGAGTCTATATTTATCTTTTGAGGTAAGGTGAGATTCTTATATTCAGCAGATATCTGGCCTGAGGGTTTTTTTTTTTAAATTAAATCATAGCTGTGTACATCATGGGGTACAGTGTGCAGGCTTCATATACAATCTGAAATGTTTTCATCCAATTTTTGACATAACCTTCATGGGATTTTTTCATTTATTATGTGAAAAAATTTGTGTTCTGCATTTAGTAGGTTTCACCTGTCCCTTCTAAGCTGCACCATAAGTGTGATCCCACCATTTACCCTCTCTCCACCCACCCTCCCCCTCCTCTTCCCTCCTTTACCCCTTTCCCTGTCTTCTTGTGCTATAATTGGGTTATAGCCTTCATATGAAAGGTATAAATTAGCTTTATAGTAGGACTGAATGCATTGGATAGTTTTCTTCCATTCTTGAGATACTTTGCTAAGAAGAACATGTTCCAGCTCCATCCATATAAATATGAATTTACATCTTTCTTTAAGGCTGCATAATATTCCATAGTATACTTGTCCCCCAATTTATTAAATCATTCATGGATCGATGGGCACTTGGGTAGTACTTTACATGTACTTGGCCTGAGTTTTTGTATCCAGTCAGCCAGCCTATGCCTCTTTGAGGATATTTTAAACCATTGACATTAATTGAAAATATTGATACATTTTTAGAAACTATAGTAGACATTTTTAATCTTTTCAGTGCTGTGGAAGTTGGAATTTCATAAAAAGTTGCTGAATAAGTTTATTTTTGCATTGGAGGATTACACTGGTCATTATGGAGACTAGGTCTGAAAATATCCTGGAGAGCTGGTTTAGTTAAAGCAAATTTCTTCATTATGTGCATGTCATTAAAGTATTTAGTTTCTCCATCATAAATGAAACTCAGTTTAGCTGGATACAAGATCCTGGGTTGAAAGTTATTTTGTTTTAGGAGATTAAAAATTGATGACCATTCTCTTCTAGCTTGAAAGGTTTTATCAGAGAGATCTGCAGCTATTCTAATAGATTTATTGCATCTGGTTGCTTTCAAAATTTTCTACTTCATTTAGCTTTAGTGAACTTAATTACGATGTGCCTGGGGGATGTTTTATTCGGATTGAGTCATGCTGGGGTTCTGAAAATGTCTGCTATCTGAATTTCAGAATCTCTTGGCATGTCTGGAAAATTCTCTTTCATAATCTCATAAAGAAGAGACTCTGTGCCTTGTGATGCCACTTCGTCTTCAGGTAAACCTATAAGGTGAATATTTGTTTTCTTCAAGTTATCCCAGAGCTGTCTGAGAGAATGATCCATTTTTGCCTTCCATTTCTCTTCTTCTTTGTAGGTTTGGGAGCATTCAAATGCTTTGTCTTCATTGTCAGAAATTCACTGTTGCTGAGGGATTCTACTGTATTTCTCAGTTGCAGTTGAGGGCTGCAACTTCTTGGCTCAATTTGCCAAAATCTTTGGTCATTTGGTGTTTGAAATCTCTGACTTCTTGAGACCATTTTTGAATTTGTAAATCTAACTGAATTTGTAAATCTAACTTTTCCTGTATTTTATTAAACTTTACAAATCCCAATTCTGAATTCGACTTCTGTCATCTCAGCCATCTGTTTATACATAGGATCGTCATTTGCGTCTGCCAAATTGTTCCTTGGTAGGGCTAATCTACTCTGGTTTTTCATGTTTCCAGAGCTTTTCTGCTGATTCCACCCCATGATTATTTTACACTGTTTGGCTGGATGAGTAGACAAGGACAAGGTGGGTTGGGGATTCTAGGAGTAATGATTGACCAATCTTTTGCCTGAAAGCTGGGACTGGTGTCTGTACATTTTCCCCCAGAGTATCCCAAGGGCCTGTACAGTGCTAGTGCTTGAGAAACTGGGGACCGTCTTGGTGTGGTGGGGTTAAGTGTCTCTGTCTTATTTTCAGCTGGTTTCTGTCTTACCCTAGAGAATCAGTTACTCTGGATTAAAGTCTGTGCTTTTGCTTGTGTTCTTGGTATCGTAGGTCACCCCAGCAGGGTTGATGTGCATTCTTCAACCTTCTCTTTTGGCTCAAATCCAAACCATTGGCTTTCTCACCAAATTTCTGTTCTTTAACTCTCCTTCTGGATGGGAGCCTCTGTGGAAAGCTGGCTACAGACCACCATCTTGGCTCCTCCCCTGGTATCTTTCTTAACCTTGCAAGCTTTAATATTAAATGTTGAATATCAGTTTAGTGGACTCATATCTATAAATTTAGTGTAGTTCTTTCTTTCTTTTATTTTTTGGAAATTCATTGAGGGTACAAAGAACCAGGTTACACTGATTGCAGTTGTTAGGTAAAGTTCTTTTTATAATTGTGTCCTGACCCCAAACAGTGTGTCATGCATCAAGATCCCCCATCACCCTCCCTCCTTCCCTCTCTCTGCTCTTCCCTTCCCCACTCGCACCATGTAGTAGGTCATTAATTGTCCTCTTATCAGTAGTGAATAAGATTCTTTCTTCTCCATTCTTGTGATACTTTACTAAGAATAATGTGTTCCACTTCCATCCAGATTAACACAAAGGACGTAAAGTCTCCATCTTTTATAATGGCTGAATAGTATTCCATGGTATACATATACCACAGATTGTTAACCCATTCCTGGATTGGTGGGCATTTAAACAGTTTCCACATTTTGGCAATTATATATCGAGCTGCAATAAACAGTCTAGGGCAAGTGTCATTATGGTAAATGGATTGTTTTCCTTCTGGGTAGATGTCTAGTCATGGGATTGTAGGATGAAATGGGAGGTCTAGTTTGAGCTCTTTGAGGGTACTCCATGCTTCCTTCCAAAAAGGTTGTGTTATATTGTAGTCCCACCAGCAGTGTAAATGCATTCCTTTCTCTCCACATCCACACCAGAATCTGCAGTTTTGAGATTTTATGATGTGGGACATTTGCACTGGGGTTAGATGATATCTCAGGGTGGTTTTGATTTGCATTTCTCTAATAGTTAGGGACAATGAGCATTTTTTCATATGTTTGCTAGCCGCTCATCTGTCTTCTTTAGAGAAAGTTCTAATCATGTCTCTTGCCCATTGATATATGAGATAGTTGGCTTTTTTTCTATGTGGATTAATTTGAATTCTCTGTAGATCCTAGTTATCAAAATATGCAAATATCCTTTGTCTGATTCAAAATATGCAAATATCATTTCCTATTGTGTAGGTTGTGTATTTGCTTTGGTTGTTGTCTCCTTAGCTATGTAGAAGCTTTTCAGTTTAAAAAGTTTAAGTCCAATTAGTTTATTTTTATTGTTGTTGCCAATGCCATAGAAGTCTTCTTCATAAAGTCTTTCCCCAGGCCAATATCTTTTATTTTCCTTTTTTACGTCATATAGACAAAGATCACGAATATCTTAATGTGTTTTTCCTATGCTTAACTTCAGAATTTTTAACATTTAATGCCTTAATTTTAGGTCTTTTATCCATCTTGAGTCAATTTTTTGTGAGTGGAGAAAAGTGCGAGTCTAGTTTCAGTCTTTTACATGTGGATATCCATTTATTGAATAAGAAGTCTTTCCCCTAGTGTATGTTCTTGTTTGGTTCTTGAATAATAGGTGGCTATAAGATGTTAGTTTCATTTCCTGGTTTTCTATTCAATTCCAAATGCCTATGTCTCTATTTTTGTGCCTGTACCATGCTGTTTTGAGTACTATGGCCTTGTAGTACAGCCTAAAGTCTGGTATGTTGAAGCCTCTGGCTTTGTTTTTATTACTAAGAACTATTTTAGCTACACAGGATTTTTTTTCTAGTTCTATGCAAAACGAAGAATTATTTTTTTCCAAGTCTTGAAAGTATGATGTTGGTATTTTAATAAGAATGGCATTAAATTGGTAGACTGCTTTGGGAAGTATAGACATTTTAACAATGTTGATTCTTCCCAGCCATGAGCATGGTATGTTCTCCCATTTGTTAATGTCCTTTGCTATTTCTTTTCTTAGGCTTTCATAATTTTCCTTATAGAGGTCCTTCACCTCTTTTGTTAGGTATAGTCCAAGGTATTTCATTTTCTTTGAAGTTGTGAAAGGGGTTATGAAAGTGGTGAAAGGGGTTGTGTCCTTAAATAACATCTCATCTTGGCTGTTATTGGTGTATACAAAGGCTACTGAATTATGAACATTGATTTTATATCCTGAGACATTGCCATATTTTTTGATGACTTCCAAGAGTCTTGTACTTGAGTCTTTGGAGTTCTTTAAGTATAAAATCATATCATCAGCAAAGAGGGAGAGTGTGACCTTCTCTGCTCCCATTTGGATGCACTTTATTTTCATGTCTTGCTTAATTGTATTGGCTAGAACTTCCAGCACTATATTGAATAGTAGTGGTGATAGAGGACAACCTTGTCTGGTTTCATAGTGTAGTTCTTTCTGATTCACTCTGAGATCTTCCCTTTAGGAGGTTGCTGAAACATGAGCTAGTTATAGTTTCAGCAGCAATTAGGGTTATTAGAGGTGTGTCCTAAGGAGAATCAGCAGTATCTTTCTTGACAACTGCCTCAGGGAATCCATGAACATTTCCTCAGGCAGTGCAGATAGAATCCCCTCAGGTTAGTTGGAATGGCTTATGCCACTGTGGGTGGGGTAGTCAGTCTCACTGTGGTAGTGTAAAGAAACCCCTTGTGCTAGAAAACAGGATTTCTTAGAATGTAGAAACTGAATTTCTTTAGCCTCATGAAGGTCCTCCCAAACATCCCAATCCAACATACATGATCCTTCTTGTTTTTCCCCAGTGAATTACCTCCATTTTTAACAATACATACACTGTAAAACTGAAAGTTCAACTTTCCTTGTAATTCAGCCAACTGCATGAGCAGGGCTTGTGTTTGGATTTTTTCTCTTTCATCCCCGTGGTGGTAGGAGAGGAATTTCTGAGTGAGAGCACAATTAGAAGTCTTTAGGTTGTTTATCCAGAGCAGGAGATTGATATTTGAACCCCTGAGAATGTCATTTTTTCCCTTCACTTTGACCAGCAACATTAAGAAATTTTAAAAAATCATTATTATATCTCTTTGTTTTCTATAAATTTTCAGATGTGTCCTATAGAAGACTACTAAATTCCTTTCCTCTTACCAGTGGTTGATTAGGAGTATCAAGGGCAGTTATTATGCTTATCTCTGTAAACTATTCACATCATGGACTCTTAGTGCTCTCTGTACTATCAGAATTAGGGCTTTTAGCATTATCATATCTAAACAGATTTCAGAGGCAGTTCTGGAAACACTCAAGCCAATTAAGGACTCTCATTTTTAACATTCTAACATTCTGGACCCATTCTTGCTACTAAAAAGTGTCTGAGTTAGGGTTCTCTAGAGAGAATGAGATAATAGCATGGATAAAGACATAGATAGATGAGAGGGAATTATTGCCTCAGGTTTATTTTGGAGGCCGAGGATTCTCCACCAGTCTATCTGTTTTTGCAAGCTGGGTGCCCCATCAGGTCATAGAATTCCTGTGGGATGAAGTGTGCTCTTAGGGTAGGGTGCACATTGCTGGGATTTGGTGTTGCCATTAGCTTGCTCTTGGCCATTCTGGTGTTGGCTTTGGCAACTCTAGTGTCAGGGCCTGGAGGTTCTCAGGATCAAAGTAAATACCATTCAAAGTATTCTTGGCTGCTTCTGTTCCTGCTCGGCTGTTTTGACAAAATCAACAGACTACTAGGACAAAACAAACAGGCTACTAGGAAAAAAAGAGAACAGCCTTGCATTTATCCCAGCATTATGTCTCTCCCAGTATCCTGGTAAGCTTGATCTGGCTCTTCTCACACCCCTTGAATGGCCAGAAGAACAGGTTGAGTTTTCTGGGTATAATGTCCACAGGGAGATCACCGGCAAACAGCATCTGTACCTCCTCGTCCAGAGTGCTGCTGCAGCCCATGTCCATGCTGGTGCTGTGCTCACTATCCAGATTCAGGATGCTCAGCTTTCTGTACAGTCTGTTCTTTTTTTTTTTTTTTTTTTTTTTGCGGTTTTTGGCTGGGGCTGGGTTTGAACCTACCACCTCCAGCATAAGGGGCCGGTGCCCTACTCCTTTGAGCCACAGGTGCCACCCTTGTAAAGTCTTTTTTGACCAGACAATAGAACTGGTCCCTGTAAACCCCTAAGTGCTCTCATGGGATAATCTTCCTTGATAGAGCTTTCAAAAGAGTAGAGAGAGCTCTGAACTCTTCAGAGGAGAGGCCATTAAGAAAGTATTCTTTTAGAGCTCTACTAGGTCTCAGGAAATGGGACATCAATAAGTGTAAAGACCAAAAAAGAAAAATCCATCTTGTCCCCATTTACTAACTTATAAATTGTATGGTTGTGGGTGCATATTTATTTTGTAAGTTCTGTTTTCTTTAATCATTGCTTTATTCCTGTTTTTATGCAATTACCTTACTTTCTTGATTAACGAAAGATGTATTTTAATGTAAGAATTTTCCTTCCTGAGTCTGCTTTCTTACCATCTGTGCTTTTCTATAATGATGTAAGTGAAGAGTGAAACTTGCATGCCTTGCACCTACACCAATATTAGTATCTCCAGCTAGACCTTGAGTGAAGCAGTGGGGTTAGAACTGTGGAACATTGTCATTAACTCTTATGTTCCTAATGTTCTTGTGCATCTTGCCCACAATATTACTACCTGTTTTATTTAATACATTCCACAGCAGCACTGGTGGTGGTTTAGTTTAGGCAGTTAGTTAGACATGAGCAAGAACATTAGAAACGTAAGAGTTAATGACAATGTTCCACAGGTCTAACCCCACTGCTGGGGCTGTGTGAATTGTAAATAGGCAAGCAAGCCCTGAGCCATGCTAAAAAATGTACTTGATACTGAATTATATTTCACTGGCAGGTGTCTGAGACTCGCAATACTTTTGGACTGTGTTAAGAGTTTTAATAGGGCAGTGCCTGTGGCTCAAAGGAGTAGGGCGCCGGTCCCATATGCCAGAGATGGTGAGTTCAAACCCAGCCCCAGCCAGAAACTGCAAAAAAAAAAAAAAAAGAATAAAATAAGATGTGCTATTTGGGGTAGTGCTTATGGCTCAAAGGAGTAGGGTGCCAGCCCCATATGCCAGAGGTGGTGGGTTCAAACCCAACCCTGGCCAAAAAAACTGCAAGGAAAAAAAAAGAGTTTTAATAGTACCCCCCTAGCCTATTTGATAGGAGTTTATCAGGGGACTCTTAATTCTGCATTTGTATTTATCTGGGGTTCCAAGGAATCGAATCTGGATCCCAGACTTCAGACTGATGGCAAAGATCTGTACAAGGCATTTACTGAGACAGCTTATGACTGCCCCTGCTTTGGGTTTGCTTGAATTGTAAATAATATGAGATACAAGGAATGAGCCTTGGAGTCTCAGTATAGATACTGGGAGATACTCAAGACCATTGACATGTTTCTCAAAGTCACTGCACAGTATTGTGAGAGGATAACCTCCTTGCCTTCATAGCTACTTATGATTGGTTGTTAAAGTTGCATTTTTCTTAATTCTGCCATACTTTTGCTAGCTAAATGACTGTTTAAAAGTTTCAGAAATTATATTCTGGCAAGATGGATCTGTCAGAACAACTATGCCAGAACAAGATTGGCATCTTTTTCAGTGATAGAGTAACTTTATGGACAATGAGGGGCTGGATATGCAGTGATCATAGCAATGACACTGGTACCTGGGACTTCAGGTAGAAGTCCCTAGATAGAGGCTTATTCTACCTGAATGGAGAAGAGCACATGGGTGGGGAGAACATTTGAAGTGCCAAAATAGGATTCTTTCAGGAGTTGCTAGCATAGGAAGAGGCATTCATTCAGTTTGAGTGCATGTAAGTCAACATAGAACTGGAAAACTCTTCAGAAGACAATGGCATAGCAGACATCACCAGTTCAGGGAAACAGTCCAGGCAGATGAAAAATGACATGCTGGTGGAGATGCTACTGGAAGGCAGCTGCAGAGACAGCTTGACAGCTTAAGATATCTCTGTGTTGTTCATGGCTCTAGTCCTCGTTGCAGAGAAATAATGACACTTCCCCTGAATTAAAGGTAACCCAGAAAATAAGCAAAGCCCTGCAGCTAGAATGGAAATTGCATCCATTCAAATTTTAGCTTGTCCTCCTCATAATAAAGGTGGCCCTCAGACAGAGACTTAACTTAAGCCCCTGAAAATACAGTTTATGAGACACAACCTTTTTGAATCCCTGAGGGAGGTAAGATAATAAACCACAAGTCAAAAACTGAGTAAAGTAATATCCAAAATGAGTGGTTCAGGTACTAACCACTGTGGGTTTCCCTCTTTTGGTCCCTGCCCTGGTTGAAAGCAGGTAAGTGAGAACGACTCTGTAAAGTCCCTTCAGTGACTCATACTTTGTAAGAATTGTCAGAAGTGAAAACCTTGTGTCAATAATATCAAAGTAAAGCAGTATCCAACGAAAGAAGAGGACCCAAGCCCCAGAAGAGGAGCCAGACTTTAGATAATCTAAAATAACTGTTTAGGAAAGAGGGAAACATGAAATGTTGATATACACATTTGATAACTTCTTCGCTTATTGTTCTGTCTATAGAATGGAGAGACAATTCCTTAGAATTTTCCAGATAATCACCTCTTTTGTCGATCTGTCTTGTTCCTGGATTTGTCATCCTAAGCTTTGTTTAGTACTATATATGATTTCTAAATGTACAGAAGTCAGTCTCTCAGATGGCTACTAGCTCTGCTCTCAGCAGCCCCATGTTTCTTTCTAGCGCAGCCAGGTGTCTGACACTGTATAAGACAACAGTCCATCTCACCTTGTCAATCCTGTTATAGTTGTGCTTATGGTATTTCCACATGATTATGTTATTATCCATGTCCTGCTATAAGTGTTACTATGACATGTGTACATGAGTATAAACCTTCCATCTAAGTCACACTGGAATTCTGTGGGAAGTAGATTGAGACCATGTGGCCCTCCTCCCATAGAGATGGAGGGGTAAAATTGCAGAGTGGGAACATGTAACAGAGGAAATGGCCTGAAGAAATGGCAAAAATGTTTTCTATCTCTTTAAAACTCTTTTTGGAGACTTAGACCTGCACCCCTCCTTCTGAGGGTGATCAGGAATGACAGAGAAATGTGTTTTATTCTTTCCTATTCATAAGACAGGACTGGAATCTGGTACTGACCTGGTAGAAGTGTGGAGGCCTCTTGGGGGGCAGAGGTCATAGTTTTGTCTTCAGCAGAGATGCAACAGAGATTGGATGATAAGACTCATTAAGTATAGTTAAATAACAATAAACCCTCCCATTTAAAACCTCTGCAAGTTTTGATTAGCTTCAGGAAATTATCAGTATTTTGAGATCAATAATTTGCCTTTTTCCTCCTTTATCAGTAAAGTAATAAATTTCTTTCTTTTCCTTTCCTTTCCTTTCCTGTCCTGTCCTGTCCTGCCCTTCTTTTTTCTTGTGTGTGCATTTCTGGTGGATTATTTTTATTTTTTCTTTTAACAACTTTTTTGTTAAATCATAACTGTGTACATTAATGCATTTATAGGAAATGCATTCATTTCCTATAATTTCCAAGCTGATTTCTTGGAATGCTTATCTCAAACTGTTTAACATAGCCTTCACCTCACTTACTTAATTATGATAAATTTCACTTTCCTTCTTCTTATAAAAAGAAGGGATAGAATTAGGGAGATGCACACATTAGGTACTAACAATATTAATGTTCTGTGTATTAAGCATAGCAGTAAATTTTTAAAGAAAAAGAAGTTTTATGCTTTGGAATAATTTTAGATTTATAGCACAGTTGCAAAGTCAGTACATAAAGTTTTACATAAATGATTCAAAGTTTTTCTAATTTTTAATCGTTTACATTAGTATGAGTATGGGGCATTTGTCACAATAGTGATCCATCATTATATATTATCATTCACTAACATTGATGTGTTAATCATTTATTTCCTTTTTAACTTAATGCCCATTTTGTTCCACTCTCACCCACAATGGCACTTTGAGTTCTCAGGTGTCCTTAGGATCTTTCTGTTTGTGCCAGTTTCTCAGGGTTTCCTTGTTTTGGGTGACATTGAAATTCCTCATTTGGGATTTCTCTGATGTTTTTCTCAAGGTGAAACTGAGGTTGTGAGTTAGGGGGTTGGAGATTGTAGAGGGTAAGTGCTTTCTCAAGGCATCACGTGAAGGATATGTACTGTCATCATGCTTTATCACTGTTGATGCGAATTTTATCATGTGGAGAAGGTAGTTTAGGTCTAGTTTCTCCACTATAAATTAATATTTTCCCCCTTTCTATGTACTTTTTGAAAAATATTCACTATGTGCAGCACATTCTTAAGAAGTGGGAAATTATCTTCTATCTCTTTATGAGCAAATCTAGAAATGTTTGTATTTATTTGCCATGGGCAATTTATCTACTCTCCACCAATTATTATGTATTTATTCAATTTTATATTGTATATAATTTTATGTGTAATCATAGATGTTCATTTTACACTATAGTTATACTGGCTTATTTTCTTGGTTAAATTATTGCACTACTGGCCTTTGTAAAGTCTTAACCATTGGCTCCTGTACCATTTTGAAATACCCATACCATTACAGTCTTGTTTTCTTTGTATAAGTGTTTGGTTGGTTATATTGTTGTTTATCATTTTCTTAATCTGTGGCACAACAAAGTGTTCCAATTTCAATAGGTTGATTCCCTTCCTAGGCTTAATATTAACCATCTCTTAAAATATTTGATGCTTTGTTTTGCTTCTCTTGTTTTTTTCTGAATGCAATTGCAAAGCTATGGATAGAGTGTATACTTATTTATAGCAGGGGTCTATTGATTCTAAGTTTTATTATATGACAGCTCAAAGGAATAAACGTGTGTTAAACTCACACATATACATATACACATATGTATATATGTATGTGTATATTTCTACATTTTTCCATATATATGTATATAAAGATAAAATTAATTCCTACTAATGTTCTCAGTGCCACCCAAATATATCTAATAAATAAGAATCATTCCATCTAATCCCACTACTTCTATGTAACACCCAATTCTAATAGTGATAAAGTGCCCAATTTAACCTATTTCATTCCATGTGGACCATTTATATATTTGTTATCCAGTAATATTATTTTATATGCATTCCTCACTGTCATTCCTAAATCTACTGAATAAAAATTTTAATTAAGAAACGTGAATTAAAGGTTGGCTAGGTTTTGGTATAAAGGGTCAAGAGAAAACTTCTAAATACGGATAAAAAATGTTTTCACATAGTAAATGAGAAAATCTCATGAATGTTATGTCAATCAGGTTGATAAAAATATCTCAGATTGTATTTGAAGCCTGCACACTGTACCCCATGATTGAATTATTGTATACAGCTATGATTCAATAAAAAATATATATATATTTTTTTCACATATATATATTAAAAGTATAACAAAAAAAAGTTTTGGAAGAATGTGAAAATAGTATCATTAACACATATAGTATCAGAGAGTATTTGAAGACAAAATATTTCTTTATTTCACTTAATAACTTATCTCTCAATTACCTAGTAACAACTATGTTGTATTTGTAATTACAATTTTTCAACATAGTCATATCAATGGAATTACACGATGATGCATGATCTTTTCGAACTGACTTCTTAAAGTATGCCTTTAAAATGTATGAAGTCTTTGTGTTGGTGGTGTAGATTTGCATTTCACTGAAGACTAAAGGTGTTGAGCATATTAGACATTTGTATAGCTTCCTTGGAGAATTGTCTATATTGACAAAATTTACCCACTTTTCATTAGAATATCTCCTTTTTTATTTTTGAGTTTCATGAGTGCTTTATATACTTGTGACAAAGTGCTTTCATTATGTAAATGATTTACAAATATAGTTTGTTTTTTTGCAGTTTTTGGTTGGGGCTGGGTTTGAACCCGCCACCTCCAGCCTATGGGGCTGGCGCCCAACTCCTTTGAGGCACAGGCACCATCCAATTTACAAATATTTTTCCCACTGTTTGGGTTATACGGATAGTAAATCACAATAGTTTTTAATTATGATGAAATTCAATATATCTACATTTTTTCCCTGTCACTTTTATTTTTGTATCATATCTCACAATCCATTGTTTCACCCAAGGCCATAACAATTTCTTCCTATGTTCCATTCTACAGGATTTGTCGTTATAGGTGTTACATTTTGGTCTATGGTTGATTTTGAATGAATTCAACCATAAGGAGAAGTTAACTTGCACATGGAGAGCCATTTTCCTCGTAACATTTGTTCCAAACAATATTTTTCCATATTGAAATATGTTGACAATGTTGTAAATCAGTTTACCATGAATGTAAGGATAGTTTTGGATTTTCAACTCTTCTCAACTGATCATATGTGTATCCTTTTACTTTTACTCTTATATGAATGTTGTGATTACTATCAATTAGTATTAAGTTTTAAGATCAGAAAGGGTAAGTGATGTAATTTAACTTTGTTCTTTTTAAGATTTTTCTAGACAACTTATTATAAATTTTAGAATTAACTTTCAAACTACTGTTAAAAATGAAAAAAAATAAATTGTAACCAAGAATTTTCATGGGGATTGTATTGAATCAATAGATATATTTGGAAAGGATTAGCATCTTAACAATATTTAAGCTTTCTGAATGAGAGATTCTGGCATAGAACTGGGGTTAAGATGGGAGAGGAGGCAAGACCAGACAAGGAAAACAGTAATAGAGGGGAAAGCAGAATAAAAAATAACTCAGAGTAGTATGATTTTTATTTGTTTTATACCTTTAAATATTTTCTTTATTTAATATAACATCTATTCAGTTAAATGTATTGACATTTTTATAATGTTTTTGTATTATTTTATTCTTTTCAGTTTGCCATTCTTAACTTTTTCCCTAGTTTTGGTCACTTTGGAAAAAACATAAGGGATATTTTATGCATAATGCCCAAATAAATCAAACATTCAAATCTCCATATTGCTATATGATATTGATGTGACAGGCTGTGAAATATATCTCTTTTTACTTTACTCTGCAGAAAATCAATTTTCTTTACAATTATTTTTTATAATCATCATACCCTTAAAACACTTATTGGCAAGTGATAAGAAAAATAATCTTCATGCTTCTTTCTTACATAGTCCATGTATTTGACATAGGAGACTTGATAAATATTCTCTTGTGCCACAAGTGCACTAGATCTTTTTTGGCTTTTCTTTTATTAAATCATAGCTGTGTACAATAATGCATTTATGGGGTACAAAGTGTTGGTTTTATGTACAATTTGAAATAATCACAACAAACTGGTTAACATTGCCTTCCCTGCACATTCTTAATTATTGTGTTAAGAATTTTTATACTCTACACTTAGTAAGTTTGACGTGCACCCTTGTAAAATGCACCATAGGTATGGTTCAATCAATTTCCCTCCTCCACACATCCTCTCCCCTCCTCACTCCTCCCCCTCCTCTTTCCCCTTCATCTTAGGCTGTAGTTGGGTTATAGCATTCATATGGAAGTGTGGGTGATTATATATTAGTTTCATAGTAGAGCTGAGTACATTGGATACCTATTCTTCCATTCTTGGGATACTTTACTAAGAAGAATATGTTCCAGCTCCATCCATGTAAATATAAAAGAGGTAAAGTCTCCATCTTTCTTTAAGGCTACATATTATTCTATGGTGTACATATACACCAGTTTATTAATCCATTCGTGGGTCAATGGGCACTTGGGCTTCTTTCATGACTTAGCAATTATGCATTGGGCTGCAATAAACATTGTGGTGAAAATGTTATTGTTGTAAAATGATTTTTGGTCTTGATATATACTTAATATAGGAATTGCAGGATCAAATGGCAGGTAATTTTTAGATGCCTAAGTGATCTCCAAAATTCTTTCCGAAAGGAATGTATTAGTTTGCATTACTACCAGCAGTGCAGAAGTGTTCCCTTTTCTCCACATCCACACCAACATCTGTAGTTTTGAGATTTTGTGATGTGGGCTAGTCTTACTGGAGTTAGATGATATCTCAAGGTGGTTTTGATTTGCATATCTCTAAGGATGATGAGAATTTTTTCATGTATTTGTAGCCCATGTGCCTGTCTCTTTAGACAAGTTTCTATTCAAATCCCTTACCCACAATGAGGTGGGATCACTTGTTCTTTTCTTGCTAATATGTTTGAGTTATCAGTGGATGCTGGTTATCAAACCTTTGCCAGAGACATAACCTGCAGATATCTTCTCCCATTCTGAGGGATGTCTGCTTTCTTTGTGTACTATGTTCTTGGCTGCACAGAAGCTTTTTAGTTTGATCAGGTTCCAGTAATGTATTTTTGGTGTTGCTTCAATTGCCCAAAGGTTCCACCTCAAAAAAATATTCTCCCATGCTGATTTATTCAAGTGTTTGCCCTGCACTCTCTTCTAGTATTTTTATAGTTCCATGTCTTAAGTTTAAATATTTTATCCATTGAGAATCTATTTTTATTAATGGTGGAAAGTATGGATCCAGTTTCAGGCTTCTACAGGTCGCTAACCAGTTCACACAGCACTATTTGTTGAATAGGGAATCTTTACCCCACTGAATGTTTTTGATATGCTTATCAAAGATCAAATGATGATAGGTAGCTGGGTTCATCTCTTGGTTCTCTATTCTGCTCCATACATTTATCTCTCTGTTCTTGTGCCAGTACCATGCTGTTTTGATCAATATAGATTTATAGTATAGTCTGAAGTCTGGTAGCATGATTCCTCCTGATTTGTTTTTATTTGTGAGTAATGTCTTGGCTATTTGAGCATTTTCTGTTTCCATATAAAATGAGGTATTATTTTTTCCAGATTTTTAAAATATGACAGTGATGCTTTAATAGGGATTGCATTAAAATTGTATATTGCTTTGGGTAGTATAAACATTTTAACAATGTTGATCTTCCCAGCCATAAGCATGGTGTTTTTCCATTTGTTAATATCTTCAGCTATTTCTTTTCTAACAGTTTCATAGTTCTTTTTATAGAGATCTTTCACATCTTTTGTTAGGGGAACTCCCAAATATTTCATCTTCTTTGGCACTACTGTAAAAGGAATAGAGTCCTTCACTGTTTTTTCCCCTGGACTATTGTTGGTATATATAAAGGCTACTGATTTGTTAGTATTGATTTTGTAACCTCAGATGCCTCTGTATTGCTTGATCACTTTTAAGAGTTTTGTACTTGAGTTCCTGGGGTTTTCCAGATATGCAATCATATCATCTGAGAAGAGTGAAAGTCTGATCTCCTCTGATACTATTTGGATATCCTTGATCACCTCCTCTTGCCTGATTGTGGTGGCTAAGACTTCCATTCCAATTTTAAAAAAGTGGTGGAGGCAATCCACCAAGAGTGAAAGTCTGATCTCCTCTGACCCTATTTGAATACCATTGATGGCCTTTTCTTGCCTGATAGTGATTGCTAAGACCTCCATTACTATGTTAAAAAGCAGTGGAGACAATAGGCAACCTTGCCTGGTTCCTGATCTAAGTGGAAATGTTTTCGATTTTACTCCATTCAATATATTTCCTGTGGGTTTGCTATAGATAGCCTGTATCAGTTTAAAAAATATCCCCTTTATACCTGTTTTCTTAAGTGTTCTGATCATAAAAGGATACTGGATATTATCAAAAGCTTTTTATACATTGATTGAGAGAATCATATAGTCTTTGTTTTACATTTTGTTTATGTGACATATTATATTTATAGATTTATGTATATTGAAAAATCCTTGAGACCCTGGGATAAAACCTACTTGGTCATGGTGTATAATTTGTTTGACGTGTTGCTGAAAACTATTTTCTAGGATCTTATTAAATATTTTTGCATTTATATTCATTATAAATATTGGTCTATAATTTTCTTCTCTTGTTGTCTTTTCCTCATTTGGAGATCAGGGTGATATTTGCTTCATAAAATGTGCTGGGAAGTATTCCTTCTTTTTCTATACTTTCAAAAAGGTTAAGTAATATAGGTACTACTCCCTCCTTAAAGCTTTGTAGAATTCTGATGTGAAGCCATCTAGTCCCAGACTCTTCTGTTTTTGGAGATTTCTTATAGTTGATGCTATTTCAGTACTTGATATAGGTATGTCTAGTATTTTCAACTGTTTCTGGCTAAGTCTAGGAAGGTGGCATGTTTCCAAGTATTGATCAATTACTTTCAGATTTTTGTATTTCTAGAATAGAGTTTTTTTATAGTATTCATTAAGAATTCTTTAAATTTCTGAGGTGTTTGTCATTTCTGATTGATGATATTAGGCATTTTAATTTTCTATTTTTGACTAAGCTAGCCAAAGGTTTATCAATTTTGTTAAACTTTTTCAAAAGACCAACTTTTTGATTCATTGATCTTTTGAATAATTCTTTTGTTTTTGATTTCATTTAATTCTGCTCTAATTTTGATTATTTCTATTCTTTGGCTTGGGGGTTGGAATGTTTTTCCTTTTCCAGTTGTTTAAGATGTCGCATGAAGTTGTTGACTTCCTCTCTTTCCATTCTTCTGAGGAAGGCTTGCAACAGTATAAATTTCCCTCTTAGGACTGCTGTTACCCATAGGTTATGATAATTCATGTCTTCATTATCATCTTTAAAAAATTTGGTAATTTGGTTATTAATCTCATCTATGAACTAGCTATCATTCAGCATAAAGTTATTTAGTTTCCATGTCTTTGTATGAATATTCAGATTCCTTTTATTAGTGAGTTTAACTTTTATTCTGTGATGATCTGAGAAAATCCAAGGAATATTTTCTATTCTTTTAAGTTTGCTTAGGTTAACCTTGTGACCTAAGAGGTGATCAATTTTGGAGTATGTTCCATGGACTGATGAGAAAAATGTGTACTCATTTAGGTTGAAATGTTCTACAGATGTCTATTAAATTCAATTTTTGTGTGGTGAAGTTTAAGTCCAAAATTTATTTGGTTAGTTTCTTCTTTTTTTTTCTTTATAATTTTATTGAATCATAATTGTGTACATTGGTGCAATCATAGGGCACGATGTGCTTCATATACATTCAGAAATATTTTGATCATACTATTACAGATAGCCTTCATGGCATTTTCTTGATCACTATATAAAGACATT
>CAUYON010143075.1:0-41297 GCA_963573935.1 Arctocebus calabarensis | reverse complement strand
ACTGTTACAGATAGCCTTCATGGCATTTTCTTGATCACTATATAAAGACATTGATACTCTACATTTAATAAGTTTCACCAGTACCCTGCTAAGATGCACCGTAGGTGTGATCCCACTAATTGCCCTCCCTCCACCCATACTTCCCCCTCCCCTCCCCTCCCTTTCCATCCTTACTCCCTCCTCCCCTCCCCTAGTTCATTCTTAATTGAATTAAATGGCCACCATAAATCCTGCTACTAGTACTTCTTCATTTAAATTTTTTCTATTTTGATGTGCCTTTGAAATGCATGGGTTTTGTTTTAATGTAATTTCTTTAAGAAGGACTTATAGACATTGCTTTCCTAAGTTCCTCCATGCTTTAGAGAAGGCCTACCTTCTTCGTTTATATCGGGTAGGATTCTAGGCTGGGCAGAATATTCTTAGATCACAAGTTCTAAGAATATTATTAACTGTGCTTTGCCTCAGGACACTGTTGCTTAATTATCTCCCGGAATTGAGCATGGCTTTTTAGAGTTCTGAGAATAAGGTGGATTTTTCCCCTTTATAATCATTTGTTTTTCTTTGCCAAGGTTCTTTTTTTGACTCTGAAATTAAATATAATATTTTTCCTTTTTTTTTTTTTTGGCATTTCCTCTAGAGTGCAATACAAAATATCCTTTAACTTTATTGCTTTTATCATTTATTTACATTTCCTCAAATAATTTTATTTAGGTATCTTTATATCAGCATTTCTTTTCTTTCTTTCTTTCTTTCTTTTTTTTTTTTTTTTTTTTGAGACAGTCTCACTATGTCGAGCCCTTGGTAGAGTGCATGATGTCACAGCTCACGGAAATCTCCAACTCTTGGGCCCAAGTGATTCTCTTGCCTCAGCCTCCCAAGTAGCCAGGACTATAGGTGCCTGCCACAACGCCTGGCTATTTTTCTATTGCACTTGATTAGCTGGCTGGAGCCAGGTTCGAATCTGCCACCCTTGGTATATGTGGCTGGTGCCACAACAACTATGCTATGGACGCTGAGCCTATATCAGCATTTCTGTTATCAAGGACATCTATTCTGTGTGTCATTGGTTCATATTCATTATATTTATTAATTCCAAAATAAAATAATTTTGGGTCTCAGTATATTTCATTAGATTTGAAATCTCTCATTTCAGCACTTTGGATTTCTTTTTTACTGGATTCATGTTCACTTTAGTTAGCATAGTGGAATTTAGAAAAATTTCTTTTTGTTTCTTCTATTTCCAACATGTATGGAATTGCTTTCTGTGTTTCATGTTGGTTAATAAGTTACTAGCAAAATTTAGTATGTTTTCACCTGAGATCTCGATTCACACATCTGGTAGACATAGAGTCCTTCTTGTAAGGATGGATTTTCTGCCCAACTTTGGGGAGTTCTGTCACCAGCCTCCAATTGCTTCAGGATGCAAATCTGCTGCCTTCTTAGAAAACGCACCCTTCCTGTGGAAGCCACTGTGGGTG
Source organism: Arctocebus calabarensis (assembly GCA_963573935.1). NCBI lineage: Eukaryota > Metazoa > Chordata > Mammalia > Primates > Lorisidae > Arctocebus > Arctocebus calabarensis. The sequence continues at coordinate 39,819 of CAUYON010143075.1, read as the reverse complement.
GCTGAGATAGGCAGAAGCACAAAGGGGCTGCCTTTGGTACCACATTGGGCAGTGACTCAGAGCACTGCAGATACCCCGCCAGTTGAAAGAGGCTTTGTGGTTCTGTATCAGGCTTTGACTTCGCCCTCCTCCCAGACCCAAGGCCTCCCTTTCTTGCTTTCACATGTTACACCTCAAACACCACTTTTATGTCTGCTTCTAACATACTCAATCTGTAACAATATTTTTGGTACAATTTTGAAATGTACTTCCCCCAACTTATATTTACATATTGTTTTGGCTATTTTAATATTCATTGCTTACATAACAGTGATTATAAAAATAGACACGTGAGCAATGTAGGATGCAAAATTATACCACTTTTACTGAAACATAAAATAAATCAAACTCAGTTTTACCCAATTTTCGATGTGCTTATTACTAATTAATCCTCATACGCTATAGAATAAGTTTCCAGCCCCTTTAACTCTGTAAAAATATAGAAAGCAACCATGAAATTTCCAAAAATGTCATCTGTCATCACATGTGAGTAATATCTTAAATGAATCTGAAATTCTAGGCTGAAAATCATGTATTTCAGAATTTGGAAGATGTTTCTAATTTTCTTCTAACACTGGGTCTGCAATTGAGACATTAATGTCCTCCAGATACATAATGAGGTGCACTCGACTATTCTTTGCTCTTTCTGAAGACTTTAGGTTGTTTATTTCTATTTTTGGAAATTCCACTGTGTACTTTTGTGTGGATGAATATTTTTTAATTCATTTTTAAGGTAAGTTGTGGATGATTTCATTTTTTAGAACAAATTTATTATTTAATGATTTTCTCCTATTCTTTCTTTTGCGAACCCTATTAATCATCTCCAAGAACTAACTTTAATTCCTTTATTTTTTCTGCTTTTAGCCATTTTTAAACTTTTATTTTCTAGGAGTTTTCTCAAATTTCGCATCTAACCACTTTTTATTTCACTGTCATCTTTCAGATTTCTGGGAGAATGGCTGTACCTGAGTGTTTTCTCTATAGTCCTGCAAATACCTGAACGTGTTGCCTTTTCCTGTCTTCTATGCACTTTGGCTATCATTGTTTTCAGAGTTTTCTTGTGATTTCTGCATTGTTTCTATTTTATCCGAGAGATAATTTTTATTCCATTGTTTTAGTATCTATATTTGATTAAAGCTTTTCTTAAAAGTATATTGTGATCTTAATTTTTTAATTTATATTTACATTTTAAAAGTAACTAGTTGAAGTCTCTCAGTTCTTGGATGAAGTTTGTTGAAGATAAGGCTTCAAAGCAAATTGATAAGACAGTGAACCAGATTTTTCAAGCAACGACTAATTTTCCCATAGAAGGATATGACAATCTACTATGTGTTGGGGGGGATGAGGATAAATCTCCATGGCAGCATTATGAAATTTATTGGGATGTAGATATAGTCTCCTTCATGGGTGCGTATGCATTAATATTCTGAACCTGTGTTTACAATGGCATCTCACAAGTTTCTGATTTTTGCAAACCAATTCAGAAAATAGCTTTCTAGCTTCTGTTAAGGGATTATCAATCTCCTGCTGTGTGATGTTTGAAAAGAGATTTATTCACTTAACACATATTCATTCGTTTGATTCTGATTATATGCCTAGCACTGTTATAGGTAATTGAGATAAAACAGTAAAAATAATAGACAACATCCATACCCTAATATAGCTTACATTTTAGAGAATCTAGGGTCCAAACAGTCTTCAATAAGATTTTGAAATAATCTTTTTGTTTTAGGCCCCACACTAAAACCCCACATCTGGAGATTTTTTTCCAAGTTATGAGCGTTAAGTAAGTTCTGCATTATGAATTCATTGGCTTCTCTTTGGCTTTTCTTCCTGCAGGCGTTGAGTATCAGCTTTCTGTTGTCAACAATGACAGGTCACATTTTTCCATCTTTTTCACCTTCCATAGAATTTTGCTGAAATTCTTGCTGCTAGCATTCATAAAAATGTCTATGTGGTCTTAAGTTTTTAAAAATCTGTTAAAGAATTAATTGATTTAACCATTTACATACAGTTCAACATTTAATACATCTATATGTAATGGACTTGTTTTTTCGTATGTATAATATATAATTGTCCAATTGATAAGTGATGACTTTTTCAAAGGGCTAATTGTACTTTCTCTAGATTTATAAGGTCTGTATCTTTAAGAGCCAAGTTTTAATTTCAGTACATATTTATAGAAACTCCCAATGAAGAGATGATTGCTAAGCCAGAATAATTTGAATTAGTTCTCAAAAGAAAAGGGTGGAGGCAATCTTACACTGTGATCTCATTTGGAATACAAATACAGAATTAATTTTCAGATTGATTCTATCACTTGCAACATTAATCACTTCACAAATTGGCTAATACAGATTTCTCTGTCCATGAACAGTTTTGTGAGTTGTTTTTTTTCCCTGAAATCTATTTTTATTGTAATGCATTCCTTAGAAAGAATAATTTTAACTTCAAAGAATTATGACATTCCTGCTCTCTCGGAACTAGAATGAACCATCTACTCTGAATCAGTAGCATTGCAAACGGAAATGAATTCTTTAGCTCTGACATTAATTTTTACACAGTAAACCCTTCGAACAAATTACATTTGGACTAATTTCTAAAATCATTGCAATTATATAGAAAAATATTAGAATATATATAGTAAATTAGATAATTATTCACAAAAACCCGTTTCTACCCTCATCTCCAGGTAATATGTACACTTCTCCATTTTTTGGCTTTGGGTTTTATAATGTAATGTGACTCACCTAGTTGAGTGTTAGAAAGTACATACCGAACAAGGTCTTGAAATGTGTTTGTATAATGGACTTGTTCCCTTTGGGGGGAGGCCATATTCACGAGGAGATCATCCCACAAATAATTGCTAATCCCTCAGTCTACACTTCAGAATAAAAACACATAGGGCACACAAGGCATTGTAAGGCATTGCCAACTTAACCTCACAACCTGGAGCAGAATCACACCAGAAGACCCATTGTCTTTGGTACAAAACAGATGCATGTATTTTATGCCGTTAAGTTTCTAAAGATGTTTTTTATTAAACGTGGGGTGGGGGGAAGATGTAGAGATGTAGGGCACTATTGAAACAAAAATGAAATATGTAGCAAAGTTTTGGGGATTGACTAGTGAGCGATGAGGGCATTCCTATAAGAAGAAGGAGAAAATGACAAGGAAGCTGTTAAGAAAAACTGTGACCTGAATTGCAACATAGTCATAAAACATTTGGCAGTCGATAGCCTGCTGCACCTTCTGAGACAGGAAATGTACCTTTTGCCTTGCAGTCTTGGACACAATGGTTAACAGGCAGAGTAGTAAAAGTGCATGCCGGATCTTGATATCTGTATTTTGGTAACGTACGCCTCAAGGGACAAGCAGAATTAAGTGTGAAAACAGTGAGTCCAGATATTCTAGGACTTTTTGAGTTGGAAATAAAATAGTTTCTCATCTCCAATTTCCTGAGCCAGTAAAAGATTTTCCAGTTGAAGGCAAGGAGACACAGCTTGGGAAAAGATACTATATCCAAAATCCTATCCCTAAAATGTGGCGTAGGCATTAAGGAAAAAAATTTTAAATGTTACTTTAACACTTTTTTAATGAAGATCTTAAAGTCAAATAATTGGTTTCTAATAGACCCTTTCACCATACAAAAGGACTCCTATAAAGAAATATTTGTAAAAGATAAAGGCCCTAGGCACACCTCAGAAACCATTGAGAACAGAGCTTATGTCACATGGGCTCAATGGGTTCAACATTGTTGAAGAACCATACAGCTTTGAAAGAATTTTATCAGAAATATTTTGTCATCCTATTACATTAGACTGGTGAGCTTTTGAGAAGAGAAAAGATATTTGGGCCTACAACTTTCTATAGATAATTCTTTAGGGAAAGCAGTTTAGCATAACACCAAAAAAAGTAAATTTTCTAATGCCATCTTCAGACATGTGTGAAGAGGAAAATAAAAAAGAGAAAAGCTTTCAGAAGGCAAAATCACAAGTCCTAGAGAATAATTGACTCTAGGGTCACTCCTACAGAGCAGAACCAACCGGGATAAAAAGATCTAATAATTGCCTGATGAGATTTCAGAATACCTATGGATCACTCCTTTCTTTATACCTACCACTTTTCTCTTTTTTCCTGTTTGCTGGTTGTCTTCTTTAATTCTCTCCATGTCTCACCATTTTATGTTGAGTATGTGGGAGAATGCATGAGGATACGTAACTTGATTTGGGATTCAAAGTTCCTCAGAATAAAGGAGGAGCCATATAAAGATAAGATTCTGGATTTTGAGTCTCGTGTCATCATTGACTGAGTGTTCAAGGGATTGTGGGATGAAGATGGTATGTTTCATATATGGAAGGGGCATGAATATTTATGACTACTATATTCATTAGATTATTCTTGAAAAGTGTTCAGTCTTTCCCACCTCCCCAACTTTATGGAAAGAATACATTTCCTGGCTTTGTTTTTTTTTTATTTTTGACTCCACCAAAAGACTTGATTTGTCAATGAAATATTAGCAGACAAGAAAAAGTCAAGGGGTTGATGTATCACTTGGTGTTAGGTTTTCTTCTCTTGAATAGCTGCTGTTATGTCCTGAAGAGCTGCTGCTACCTCAGTTAGGATTTTGAGAATAAGTACTGTAGGATAGAACTCTCCAACCACGGTACCTTATACCAGAATAACTGCAAATGAATTAAATGTGTATAAGAAAAATAAATGTCTATTCATGTTGCCAAAATGGTATGAATATTGATTTCAGAGGAATAGCTTAGAAATATGAGTACTATAACAAAATAATAATGATGCTCATATTTAGGCCTAAAGGCATGGAAAACTTTTCGGGTTTTTTTATATGACTTTTCAGGTCTTTATACAATAGACCCTGAATAGTGGACCACCATCCTATATTGACCTTCTCCTTAAGTTGATCTAATTTTCATAGACCAAAAATGCACCAGATGTACACATCAGAACAGTTGACCTAGTTCCATATGTTGGCCACTTCCGTATGTTGACCAGTTGGTTACAGTCTCTTGGGTGGTCAACTAACACAGTACAGAGGTTCTACTACTTACTACATTTTACAGAGTATTTAGCTAAAAATAGTAGTAGAGGTTCTACTACTTACTACATTTTACAGAGTATTTAGCTAAAAATATAAGAACACTCATGCAGATATTTTTCTCTGTGTATGTGCTCAAATAAAGAAAACTTCAACTTAACTGGTGAGATAACTTTTAAAATAAACCATATACTGTTATTTAAAGAAATGTTCTTTCACACTTTAGGTTATTTCATAGAAGAAATATTTATTTGCCACCATTTATAAAAATATCAAAATAATATATATAAATTACTATAAAATCCTAAGATTCTCTGATTTTTATTCATTTAAGTCTATTCTCAAAGCTCATCTGCTGCATGTTATAGCATCTCAGGTGGTCATTATTCTTATTCTATTTATTCTTTAGTTTGAATATAGATTCCAAAGATATAATTTTAAAAAATTATTTTTGGTAATGTTTGAAGTATTCAATTGAAGTATGCTCCAAGTAGTATGAAAAACATGATTATGCTAAGAAAAGGATCCCAAAAATGAAAACAAAGTAAAACTAAAGCCAGACAGTGTGTTGATCAGTGATGCTATCCACACAGTATTTTGGAGAAATCACCTTCCAGGTATAAGATTTTACTTTTAGGCTCCCGGAAGTTGGGTGAAGCCATGCAAAATGAATCTGTCTGGCCACTGAGATTTCCACTCAGTGGTGTGCCATCACTGAGAAGAGCCTTTCCACACCACTTCAGAGCCTCCTCTTTTATTGCTTGCATGGCAGCTAAGAATGTATGAGATGGGGGCTGCTCCATAAGCCTTTTATGTGATTACTGTTGTGCCCAGACCAATCCCCAAAGACCACCGGGGAGCCAAGTCTGATGCAAAAGCAAAAGATCCTTATTCAAACTCGAGTTTGGTCCCTCAGTCCGCTGAGAGCCTTGAATGCCAGGCAGGCAATTCTTTTATGCTATTTTTCTTGCGTGGTCAGCAGGGCAAGCTAGCGCAATACAGAAGCCAATCACAGCAGTTAAAACAGGGTAGTAGGGTGAGGGTACATATTTGTCATAAATCTCAAGATACATCACAAGTTCATTACTTCATCGGTCACAAGTACATGGTTCATACATAGTTCAGGGGTGCAAAGTATGGTCATAAGAGTTGGGTAAGTTCCCAAAGAACTCGGGACTTTCCATCGGGGGTATTGCACCAGAGGTTTTAACATAACCCTCCCTTCCTTTCGTAAGATTAACTCCTTTCCCAGAATATAGCTTCTCCGCCCTTGTGGGGGCTGGGGCTAAAACACAAAACACTTCCCCCTTAGGGGGGAAGTGTTTTCACCCCCCTTTTCACGAGGGTGAAAAGTTTGTTATATTCTTTAACTCTATGGCTTACGGAATTAGTAGCAGGGGTACAGGGCTTGGTTATTACACTTTCACCTCTGTTCTCTCAATTACAATGAGCAGAATGCCCTGAAAACTCATTATTGTATGCGTTGTGTGAGCAAAAAAAAACCCTTTATAACTTTTTTATTCTAGCAACATAAATTAGCATATTCCTACTTACGTGCCATGTTTGCTGATATTTCCCAAAAAAGTTTTAAGAGAATTAGCGAATGTCTAACCATGTGAGTAGTATAAAATGTACTGCACCTATAATGAAAATAACCAGTAAGGAGGCACCATTCCAAGAAAGAAGTTAATTAACTGTTTTATCAACTTTTAGCCTTAGCTCTAACATCTGTTCCTTAGAAAAGGCTTTCTATATTGTCCAGCTATATCAGATCAAGTTATTTTCTCCAAGTTATAACCAAATTATAATTGTCCTTTTACTGTAGATTTTCCCTGATACTATAACCTCATGATAAGAAAGTTGCTAATACTGTTTGTTCATGTGTTTATGCAAGTGTCTAAACAAATTCAAGCACATAATACAGTCTTCATATATGTGTGTATATATATGTATACTTAAATATATCTATAATTTTTCCTGAATAAACTATTACTAGACTTGATTGATTTTTTATTTAGATTCCTTGTATAGATGTGAACTTCATATAACTTGTTTCTTCAAACACTATGTTTAAGAAGAAAACAAACAAAAAAAAAAGGTTTATGAAACTAGAGTCATTTAAAAATGGTAGAACAATTATCTTACTCTGAATTGGAGGTCAGCAAATTTCAGCCCAGGAGTTAATCTGGTCTTTCACCTGTTTTTTAAATAAAATTTTATTGTAACATAGTCACCCAATAGATGCCCACAATGTTGGTAGATGCCTTTACTTCATAACTGCCAAGCTGGGTGGATGTGCAAGAAGCTCTATGACCCTGGAAGGACTCAAACGTTTGTTATCTGGCTTTTCTCCAGAAGAGATTGACCTACTCCCTCTAAACATCAGAAAGATGAGCCAAGACAAAGTCTTTAGAGAAAACTGAAAATGGAAGACTAGAAAACCAAATAAAAGCACCACATTTTTAAGGATGGAGATAGACCTAAATCTTTAATTCAGAAAAAGTTAAAGGTGGCATTAAATTCTTAAATACAGTCACAGCAAAGAAGCTGAAAGATATGTACGTGGAATTGCCCTAGTGAGCTTTGGAAAAGTGTCTCATGAGGCATACATAAGGATATTTGATTTAATGAACAAAAGTAGTTTGGAAAAAATAGTTTATATCATCTCTGAATTTGGATGAAAACACAGAGAAACTAATACCTTCTATATTAATTATCCTCATAATACCTAAAATACACACATTCTGCCTTCTAGACTCATTAAATAATTTATCTTTATTTTTCCCTCTTTGTTCTGCCACATACATGGGGAGAGAGAGATTAAATACAGCTATCAGGTTCCTTTCGTTTTAACATTGATAATATATTATTTTTGCTGTTATAAATTAATATTTCTACCTTTTACTTACTTATTTGAGTCAGGTACAAGTAACAATAGCAATATGAAGATAGAAGGTGAGAGTAGACGTTTGCTGGCAAGTAAGAGAGGAGTGGAAAAATTTATAATTCATCAAGATCTGTACACTCTTTCGTGTGGCATAAGACATGCTGAGACCACCTGTCAAATTACGAATTAACAACTTTACAAAAATTTAGCTTTTGCTAATGCTGCACAGCATTTTTCTAGCCTTTTAGAAACAATGAATTGAAAATCAAAAAAATTTAGTTTTCTTTTCTGTATTTGTGGTAGAGATTTTTGCGAATTTGCTCATTTAAAGTATTTTGCAAGATTCCAGCATAGATTATTATGCAAAATAGATATGTATGGAAGCATAAATTATACCCTATATATGCATGTGTATGTATAATTACAGTGTGTTGATTAAAAAGATAATTTTCAAATAAAGAAAGAAATATGTTTAGCTGCTAGTGTAGACATAAGACACCAGGGAGAGACTGAGTGATGCTAATAGAGCTTGGAACTAAGGAAAGAAAGAAAATCTTGAAATGTAGACTAGGCCAAATTTCTTTGTCTTTTCTTTCCTTTTTTTTCTTTTCTTTTTTTTTTTTTTTTTTTGAGATAAGGTATTACTTTGTCACCCTCCATAGAGTGCAGTGATGTCATAGCTCACAGCAACCTCAAAGTCTTGGGCTCAAGCAATTCTCTTACCTCAGCCTCCCAGTAGCATTCTCCTTTGGAAATTAGTTTTACTCACAGGTGAAGCACCTGCCACAATGCCCAGCTATTTTTTAGAGATGGTGTCTTGCTCTTGCTCAATCTGGTTTGGAACCTGTGAGCTCAGATGACCCACCTGCCTTGGTCACCCAGATTGCCAGAATTACAGTCACAAGCCAGCACCCCTGGTCCCAAATTTCTTGAAAGAAGCACAAATCCAAATTCTGGAACTATAGTTCTGTTCACAATCTTTCTCAGGGAAAGTCGTGAGCACTTAGGCGGTAGTTTCCAAGCTACTCAAAGTTTCTTTACACAAATATACGACATCCATCCACTTCATGTTGGGTGTAAATGAACCCGCTAACTCCCACATAATTGAAAACGTTGAATTAATAATTAGTTTCCTAACCCTTAAAGGAGACAGGAGATGCCTCTATTGAATGAAAGGTCAAATCACTGTTCTCTAAGGCTTTATTGACTGAAAAGTTCAATTTTTCTTCTCTCTATCTCCCAAAGATACAGTTTAATGATTTCCTACTATTAAATGTATACAACATAAGAATGGTCATTATCAAAATATTTACACATCTATATTGAATTATCAACCAATTTGTCTAATTTATAGAAACTATAAATTATTTTTTCTATAAGATGAAGAAGGTTCAGTGTTTAAACTTTCTATCAATTCAAAAATTTGGAGTGTTGCTAGGAATACTTTGATAAGATTATAAAATTTGCAAAAGAGAGTCTTGAGAACACAGCTAAACTATAATATCGAAGCATGATTTTCAATACAGGAATGAACAAGAATGCTTTCATCAATTGACAATTTGAGGCATTAATAATTATGAACTTGTTGCTCATGCCAAATTGTCTATTTTGGAAGGGATTCAGGAACTTCAAAGACCTTCACTCACAATTTTATTTAAAAATATAGCTGGTTTAATTTGTTTCGTAAATATACATGCCTCTAAGATCTTGTGACCTTGCTTCACCTGTGAGTAAAACTAATTTCCAAAGGAGAATGTGTATGTTTATTCAAAAGATGTATGTAATCTGACAAATGTTGCCTATATCATTTCTTTATGTAAAACTCACTGAAATAATGGTTCAGACAACTAACAACCTGTTTTTCTCTGAAATACATATAATTTTATAAATGCTTAATAATGATTAGCATGTAATTACTGCATATGATTTTTTAAAACATAAAAGTTAATATCTCATTTCCTTGAAATGATATCATAGAAAAGGTGAAGGGTAAATTGTCCCAGGATTTGAATAAATAATGAACCAAGAAAATATTTAAATATTTGCATTCTCTTTGTCTTAGTTCTAGCTACTATAATAAAATATCATAGATTGTATAGCTTATAAACAATTGCAATTTATTTTCATAGCTCTGAAGGATGTGAAATCCAAGACCAACGCATCAGGGGATTCAGTGTTTGGAGAATGCTTGCTTCCTGGTTCACAGATGGTGGCCTCTTGCTGTGTCTTCACATTGTGAAAGGGACCAGGAAGCTCTGTGGGATCTCTTTAACGAGGCTGTTAATACCATCCATCAGGACTGCCCTCATGATCTTATCACCTCCCAAAGACCCCATATACTAATAGAATAACGTTGGGGTTTAGCTTTCAACATATGAGTTTGGAGAGAACATGAACATTCAGTCCATACCATTTTTATTAGGAATAAAATGAAAAAAGGGAAAGGGAAATGCATTTAAGAGAAATGAGAACTTAAGGTGTGGAGTGAAAAGCTAAGGTGATGTTTTTGATGTTCAATCTTTGAAAAATGTGAATTGAGCAAAAACAAAAAAGTTATGTCAAAAAGATCTCAGTGTTGGAACTGAATCCTGCCTGCTAGCGAGGGTTGGCACAGTGCAGGTAAAGGGGTTGCTCAGGTCAGAGTGCCTTGGTCGATAGGTTCCTGTGGGACCTTTCCCTGAAAGGAGAGTGGCTTTAATGCTTTACCTCTCACTTATATTTTAAAACACTTCATTCCAAGGAGAGGGAAAGGAGAAAAATTTTATGCACAAGATGATTTCCTTTACTAAGCAATTTAAAGCAAGGTTACCAAAAGTTGTTTCCTCTTTCTATTTTGTTCCTGTTGCTTATCAGACATTTCCTGTAAAAAGGAAAGTTTTAGAGCTCAGAAACAGTATACAATTTGTTTTATGCTTTTATTTCTATTGTCAATATTAAATGAAGCCAGCTATGTATTAGATTCAAAATATAACAATGATAAGGATTCAGAAGATTAAAGTAGTTTTCACATTTAAGATGTTTCTGTTTTACAATTTTGATTTCTATGTTTACCAATCATTTGTTTAACCATTACCTCATTTATTTTATTTTATTTTTTTGCTTTTTAATTTTATTTCAAAATGTAATGGGACTACAGATGTTTTTGATGCATGGCTTGAGTCAGGTCTATAAATGCGCCCATTATCCAAACCGTGCTCATTATAATCATTAGGTGGGTTTTGCTCTTCCCCTCATCTCTCCTACTCCTTGAGTGACTTCCAATGACTTTTACTCCCCTCAGTGCACTTGAGTACCCATTGGTTAGTTCCAATTTATTAGAGTACATGAGGTGTTTGTTTTTCCATTCTTGAAATAATATTCTTAGAATGTTGGTCTCAAATTCCTTCCCAATTGCTTTAATAGGCATTACTTCAACTTATTTTAGATCTGAGTTGTACACATACGCATATCCCACATTTTGTTAATCCACCATGAATTGATGAGCAATTCATGAGTGGGTAAATTCCACATCTTTGCAATTGTGGACTGTGCTGCAGTAAACATTCAAGGGTCTTTTTGATAAATGACCTCTCTTTTGAGTAGATACTCAGTCATGGGATTACTTATTGGAATGATGGGTCTATCTCTAGTTTTCTGAGAATTCTCTATAAAGTTTTCCATAGAGGTTGGACTAAATTGTAGTCACACCAACAGTACATAGGCATTCCTTCCTCTTTGATCCACACCAGAATCTATCATTTTTGGACTTTTAAATAAAAGCCATTCTAATATAAGTAACATGATATCTTCTTGTGATTTTAGTTTGAATTTCCATAATGATTTGTGATATTGAGCATTTTTTCATGTTTGTTGGCTATTTGTCCATTTTCTTTTGATAAACTTCTGCTCATGTCTTTTGTCCACTTTTCAATGGGGTTATTAGTTTTTATCTTACTGATTTGTTTTGAGTTACTTGCAGATATTACCCATTTATTGATGTGTAGATCACAGATATTTTCTCTCATTCTGTAGATATTTCCCATTTTATGTTTGCTAAGTTGATTATTTCCTTAGATATGCAGAAGCATTTTACTTGAATCAAGTCCCATTTATTTATTTTTGTTGCAGCTGTAAAGGCCCTTTGGGACTTATTCCTAAAAATCTTTGCCTAGACTAATGTCTAAAAGAGTTTTTCCTAATTTTCTTCTTGAAAATTCCTCTGGTTTCATGCCTTACATTTAAAGTCTTTTATCATCATGAATTAAGAGAATCTCATTTTTTACCACTAAAATGTAGTTTGGAATAAGAAATTTAAACCACTTGCTCAAATGTTAAATTTAATTATTTCCATTCAGCTGACATGTCCTCATTCTTATCTAGATGGAAAAAAAATAGTTTTAATAAAGACAGAATGACATATGAATAAAAGTTACGACTATAAGTTGGCAAGGTGATAGATATATTAATTACCTTGACTGAATCTTTCCAAAATGTATAGAGATAAAATCATAACATTGTACCCCCATAAATATGCAGAGTTATCATTTGTCAATCACAAATAAATAGAAAAAGTTATGACTATAATGCAGTTTAAAATATTTACTACTAATATTATTAGCAATGAAATTTTAATCAGCTTTGAAAACATGAAATGTTAACATGGGAAAATAAACCATAGATAATTGCTATGATCTTTTGCTCTCCGGTGGAACTTAAAACATTTGTTTAAAAAACTATTAAACAATATTGCCTTTGCCAATATATTCTATCAGTTGTATTGATGCGAACACACTTTCTATTGAAAGCGTGCCTATGATTTACAGAGTACATTACAATAGCAGTTAGTCCTCTAACTTAAGCTAGTCTAAAATATCTCCTAAGTGATTAAAATCAACTAAGGGTATGGACAAATGGATTAGGAAAATACATTTGTATATAGATTAAAATATGTGGCTAAAGGAAGCATTTTATAGTCTCAGTTGGAAATCTTAAGGAGCAGCTCTTTCTCTCAGTAAGTAAATTTTAGCTGCTGAGAAGCCCCGAGCCGCATGTGTTGTTGTAATGACCTGTGTTGTTTCTATGACCTCTCTAAGATGGTAAGTTCTTTGTACCTCTGTGTCTCTTTCTCTGACACTCCTTGAAATAGTCTAGGAAATACTTCCAAATAAGATGAGACTGTGTTGTAGAAAGCTAACATATTGCCTGTTTCAGTTCCTTAACTCTAACTTAAAAAAGCATTTTATGTGACCTTTTTTGTATCCCACAGGAACCAAGATTCTCATGCACTCAAATTCACAGTGCTGCTTTTTAAAATATGATTAGAGCTCAGAGCATAGAAATATTTAAATGTAATTCAAAATATGCTGCTAAGTTTTTAAAAGAAGTTTTTGCTGTTGTAATTCTAAATGTATAGAGGAGCTTCATTAGGCAGCATTTAATAGAAAAGTCTAAAATTGAACTAGCCATTGAAAAATTTACAGCTTGAAGTTTTGAACACCATTCATATCACAGATGTTTTATGGCTTTTCTAACTAGTTATGCTTGTTTAATTCACTTAGTTTTTGTTTCTCTGCTGAATACTACATGGTAACTGAATTTGTCGCAAGATGCACTTTATTTAATTAAAAAATGTCCATAGAAAGTCACTCATACTAAGTATTAAGCATTAAAGTACTTGCTAAATATTCATAATAAAGCTGGAATAAATTTTGATTATGTTGTAATATACATTCTATCGTTCTTTTTAATGCCAACAGCTCATGAGATACGAATTAGTTGAAGAAAACTGAGGCTCACTGTTTAGAGCTTCAACAAATATAATAAAGGATCAAACAAATTATATTTCCATCCACTAGTAACCTATTGTCTAAAAGAAAATATTAGACATAGAAACATATAGTTAAATTTGAGATCAATAATACATTCAAGTCAAAATACATAATATAATTTTGGAAAATTAGAGGACAAAACTTACTTATAGAAGAGAGGAATCAAGGAAATATTTAAGAAGAATGTTGCATTTTAAACTTATCAAGAAACAGGTTACGATGGACAAATGGAGGATGGCGAGGGAATGGAAAGCATTACTTTAGTCAAGTAATGGAAAGAAGAGGGCTAGAAAGTACAAAGGCATACAATTATCTATTTGTTCCTGCTGTCCTGAATGCCAGATTCAAATGAGCCATGTAACATGTCTTGGACAGAAGTCAAAATCAAGCATGAAAGAAAGTCTAATTGAGGATCAATATATAAAGCCACATTTTTGAAGGTTTCCATCTTTAACGAATGAATATCGTAACAGAAGTAAGGCAAAACACTACAAAAACAACAGAGCCACCACCACCGTGAAGCAGAAGGACACCTTCTCTTGGTTCTGGGGAGAATGGGCAAAACATAGTAAGTAAGACTTTGTAGGTTCAGTTTCTATAATAGCCTACTCACAAAAGTTTAGAGCTGGAATTCTTAGTATGTATGTCTATGTGAATGAGAAAAATTATAAAAGAAGAGACATTCAAAGTAGGCAGGTAAATCATGAGCATTTATATTTCATTAACTTAAAGGATAAATGATAAGAAAATAGATATTTACTTGTGTCATGCTAAGTAAAATTAACTGTATTAAATAATAAAATATTTACTTTGTGAGGCTGAAAATATTAAAAAATTCTAGCGTGATCAAGGAGATTGGAAATACACTGTGTAAGTCAAATTCAGTTCAGGGAAAAATGCAAAAATAGGAAAAGAACACAATTGATTAACTAAATTAAATGTAAATAGAGGAGAAAATACAACAGAAATTAGAAAATAGAAGTGAATTCACCCACACTAGTAAGTGTAATCAATGCAAATCAATAAACCTCTAATTAAAAAATAAAAATTGTCAGTCTAGAGTAAGACAAAAAAAGGGAAGAAAACACCTACATAAGTTTTGAAGAAGAGGTGTTTATGAATGTGAATAATGAAAAGTAAATTGTGAGGTAGAGATAACCTCAACATACTCTAACCAAGATATGAACTGAATTAGCATATTAATATAAATATTAAAACAAATATATATAAAATAAGACATTACATTTAAAAGACTAAGCATTTAAAATGTAGTTGTATGATATTTTTACTAAATATTAAAAGAGACAAGTAAAGAAATGTATTCACCAGAAAATGGAAGACAATAATTTACCCCTATTGATAATTAACAAATGTAGTGAAACAAAAATTAGAAAACATATTAAAGATTTAAAAAACATTATTAGCAAACTTTATTGAAAAATCAAATAAACACTAAAATTGTAGAATAATGACTATTATAAAATTGGATGTGTATCAGAATGCATGTGTTATGTTGTATATAATATTTACAAAGAATGAATTAACACAAAATTTACATTAGGTCACGAAAGAGGATTTAATGGTAGGGTTTGACCATATGAGAGAATATTAAAATTACTGAGTGGGAAAAAGGTGAAAACATTTTCCCCCCAAACTGGAACAAGACAAGAGTGCCCACTGTCACAACTTCTATTCAATATAGAACCAGAAGTTACAGCTACAGCAATCAGGCAAGAGAAAATAATAAAGAGCATCCTACCTGCCAAAGAGGAGGTCAAACTTTCCCTCTTTCCTAAAGATATGATCTGTATCTAAAACCCCTAAAAAACTCCACCAAAAGACTAGAAATAAAAAATAAATTCAGCAAAGTTACAAGCTATAAAATCAATGTATACAAATCAGTAGCATTTCTATACACTAACAGTGGTCAAGCTGAGGGTCAAATCAAGGATTAAAAAGGACTCATTGTAACTGATATAAGACATCGTCCAGGAATACTATAAAAATCTCTACGCATACAAACCAGAGAATCTAAAAGCGATAAATTCCTGGAAACACACAACTTCCTAAGCTTAAATCAGGAGGAAATAGGAATCCTCAACAGACCAATAATGAGTAAAAAGATTGAGGCAATATTAAAAACATCTCCCAGCAGCAGCCACAAAAAAAACCCAGGCCACACAAGACAGATTCACAGGTGAATTCTACCAGATCTACAAAGAAGAACTGGCACCTATCCTGCAGAAATTACTCAGTAACACTGAGGAGGAAAGAAAAAACTCTCCCTAACTCATTTTAAATCCAGTACCACCTCGACCCCCAAACCAGGAAAACACACAATGAAAAAGAAAACTACAGACCAATATCCTTTCCGGGCATATTCCTCCAAGATACTAGCAAACTGAATTCAGCAGCACCTCAAAAAGATACTTAAGCATAATTAAGATGGTTCCACATACACAAATCAATACACGCGATTCACCATACAGACAAATATATATATTCTTAACAATTTTAAGGCTAGAATTCTAAGGTCGAGGTGTTTTGCAGTGTTAGTTTCTTTTGAGGCTTACCTTCGTGGTGTATAGGTAGCTATTGTCTTCTGGTGTCTTTACATCATCTTTGTTCTGTCTATGCTGTGTTTTATTCTCCTATTTTTAGGAGGACACTAGTCATATTAGATTACAGCCCACACCGGTGACCTCATATAAAGATAATTAACTCATTTTTGGAATGTTATTGTGGTAAGTTCACTTAGCATTTTTTTTTTTTTTGTAGTTTTTTTGGCCAGGACTGGGTTTGAACACGCCACCTCCAGTATATAGGGCCGGCGCCCCACTCCCTTGAGCCACAGGCGCTGCCCATTTAGCTTTTTAAATGCAGATACAGTATTATATGTAGACACCATGTTAGCAACAGATTTCTAGGACTTATTTGTCTTGCATAACTGAAAATTTATACCTGTCGATTAGTAACTCTTTATTTCCCCTTCCCCTCAGGCCCTAGCAACCACAAATCTATGGTTTGCTGTAACAGATTTTTCTACATACATATCTTATCTAAGAATAATCATACAATATTTGTCTTTTTGTGACTGGCTTATTTCATTTAGCACAATGTCCTCTTTCATCCATGTTGTAGCATATTCTCTTATACATCCTTCTTTCATAAAGTGAATAGTATTCCATTCCATGTATATAGGTTTTTTGGGGGGGAGGGAAGTGTGAAACAATGTTTATTGAAAAAGAGAACGATAAATACACAGGGTTAAGACCAAAAATACAGAGCAAGATATGTTTGCCATAGACAGCAGTAGGTTCCCATTGTCACAACAAGGAAAAAGGCCTGTATGTGTATAGTTTTATACACTTATCCTTTGATGGACATTTAAGTTGTTTTTACATTTTGTCTACTCATGCTGCAATGAACATGAGTGTGCCATGTTTATTGACCAGGAACTTGACAGATTCTTTTTTATTTTTTTTTTTTCAAGAGCCTCCCTATTACTTTTCATAATGACTACACCATTTTTCATTCCCACATTTATACAAGGGTTCCAATTTCTCCATAACTTTGCCAACGTTTGTCTTTAATTATTAGTTTTGTCTTACTAATAGCCATCGTAATAAAGATTGGGTCATTTCTCATTGCAGTTTTGATTTACATTTCCCTGATGATTAGTGACACTAAGCATCATTTCATGTATGTGTACTTACTGACCATTTGCATATGTTCTGTGGAGAAATGTCTATCCAAGTCCTTAGACCCTTTTGAATAGTATTATTTTTTAATATTGAGTTGTAACACTTCCTTAATATGTTTTAGGAATTAACCCCTTATTAGACAGATGGTTATCAAATGCTTTCTCCATCTATAAGCTGGATTTCCACTCCATTGATTGTTTCCTCTGATGTTCAGAAGCTTTTTAATTTTATGTATTCCCATTATCTATTTTTGCTTGAGTGACCTGTTGTTTTGATGTCTTATTCATGAAATCATTGTCAAGACTAACATCATAAAACATTTCCTCTATGATCTTTCATAAGAGTTTTACAGTTTGGGGGCTTATATGTACCTCTTTGCTTCATTTTGTGTTGCTTCCTGAATATTGTCTAAGGGTTCAATTCATTATTTTGTATGTAGATATGCAATTGTCTCAATACCACCTTTTGAATTTTACCCACAGGGTAACCTTGACAACGCTGATGAAGATTAGTTGACGATATATGTATAGATTTATTTCCAGGCTCTCTGTGCTGTTCCATTGTCCTGTATGTCTATATTTCTGCCTTTGTGCCAGTGTCTTACTTTCTGAAGTATTATAGAATTGTGCCAGTATCTTACTTTCCGAAGTATTAGAGAGTTGTGATGAATATTCAAATTAAGAAATGTGATGCTTTTAGCTTTGTTCACATTTTTGTGGTTGTTTCAACTATTCAGGGCCCCTTGATTTTTTTATGGGAATTTTATCATTTTTCTCTATTTTTGTAAATAATATCAATGAGATTTTGACAGAAATTGCATTGAATACACAGATTACTGTGAGCTTTCAAACACAGTCTTCTTAGGTACTGAAGGTTAGCATCTCTATTTGTAAATTTAGAGGGAATCCTAGTCAGTAAATAACAGCCCCTGAGGATTTCAAATTTAGACTCTCATTTTCTATTAGAGGATGCCTTTGTTTACTGTTCAATGAGAACAAATATTTTTTTACTTAATAGTAAATGACAATATTGATACAGGTAGTCCCCAGGTTACAAATGAAATAGATTCTTTAGGTTTGTTCTTAACTTAAATATATGTAAGTTGGAGTAGGTACATTTACCTATTACCTGTTGAAGTCTTTGTAACTGTGAGTCATTCATCAGCTGGAGGTTTGCAACTTAGGAACTACTTGTATCTAATATCAAAGGATGAAAACATTTGAAACAAACAAAAATCTATAAACCAACATCACTGAGCAACAAATATCCAAATTTAATTCAACTTTCATTCAATAGATTATAAATTAAATATGAAATTCCCACATAATGATAGAAAGAATGAAGAAATGGCATGCTGGTGACAGAAATCATTCTTACTCTACTAGGGTTTATCTCTAAACATCATTTTGGATTGTAATGAATCAGTCTTCCTTTGAGAAATGGCTGATTCTAGGTGTAGAGCAGGGATAATACAATGTGAATTGGATATATATTAGGAATTAGTAGAGATATTTTGAATTTTGCTAGATAAGCACACAATTGAAAGAATGTCAAAAAGACACAGGAGCCAACTTGGAGAAAATATTATCCATATTTGTCATCATTTGAACATTAAAAGGATAATGATTATAATGCAACACATTGAATAGATAAATATCCATGGGTTTGTGAAGATGCGAAGAAGGCAGCATAAACAATCTAAATTGCAAGCAGTGAAAAAGACTCTTACTCTTTAACAATTAGTAACAGAATAGCAAATTAAACTGTACTCTGTCTTTTTAGGTGAAATTGTCATTCACCTTTGTCAGTGGACTAAGGTAGTAAATTGTGAAATATATATTTGTAAACCTGCAGCCTGTGGCTCAATGAGTAAGGCGCCAGCTCCATAAACTGAGGGTGGCAGGTTTGAACACGGCCCCAGCCAAACTGCAAGAAAAAATAGCCAGGCATTGTGGTGGGCACCTGTGGTCCCAGCTACATGGGAGGCTGAGACAAGAGAATTGCCTATCCCAGGAGTTGGAGGTTGCTGTGAGCTATGATGCCACAGCACTCTACTGAGGGTGACAGAGTGAGATTCTGTCTCTAAAAAAAAAAAAAATTAAAGAAATAATTAATTGAAGAAAATGTCATTAATGAATGATAAAGTCATAAAGTAAAATATTGATGGGAAATGTCATATTCACATAATGCCAAAACATCATATCATAAATTATATTTTCAAGGGTAAATATGTATATATATATATATATGTATCTATATATCTTGTAAAAGGGATATCTGTTTGCTACTGCTTTAAGTAATTAGTGAATGCCACCAATAGCAAGACAACTAGGATTTATATCCCACATCATATGCTACAACATGGAATACAAATTATATAGTATTACATTAAAAAAAAAGTTTAACCTAAGTCTAACGAATATCCAGTTTATGAGACACTCAGGGAATAGAAAAACTAGTTAAATTACACCATAAAGAAACAATCATAGGAGGGACAGGAAAGCCCACGCTCTCCTACGTACACCTTTCCCACCACCAGAATAAGCTGCTGTGAGGCCCAGACATGATTGGACAGCACTCTCTGCAACATCTTGCCCATGATGTTTGCCTATAAGGGGCACCAACCTCTCTGGTCAAAGGCCTGACATTCTATAGTTAAAATTAGGTTGCACCCTTCCCTTGGGGTAAGCTTGGACTAACACAGTGGCAGCTCCTGCCAAGCTCTCTTAGACACGCTTGAGACAATTCCCACCACCTTGCTACAGGGTCCTATAAGACTAAGAGGTAAGTAGAGCACACTTCCAATAGTATTTTGTCCAGACTTCTTGTTTGAAAGGAGCCCTGCCCTCTTTGATAACTAGTCCATAGCAAGCACCATTTTGAGAGTTTAATGCTGGGTTATGTCCCACCCTTGGTCTAAGTTCAAGAAGAACTGGCTGCAGCTGCCACTGAACAAGAAGGAGATATGGGAGCCCAACCTCTCCTAAACATACTTAGGACAATGCCCACCATCAGGTTATGGGCAGCTGTGAGACTATAGACTAGCCTTTCCAATCCATTGGAGCTACCAACAATAACACAAAAAACAACCAGTGTCCTACTACGTGGCTTTACTACCACTGATGCCACCTTGCACAAAGAAACAAAACACAGCAAGTGAATATAAATTTTGGAGTTGAAAAAAAAATACTTTGAAAGCTTCAATAATAGACTAGGGCAAGGAGAAGAATCTCAGAGATGAAAGCAGGTCTTTTGACACAATCAAATCAGACAAAAAGTAGAGAAGAAGAGGATTAGTAAAGCCTTTGAGAGAACTAGGACTACATAAAGTAACTGAATTTATGGATTATCAGTTTTCCCAAGGGAGAAGAAAGATCAAAAAGTTTAGAACCTCTTTAGGAAAATAATTAATGAAAACTTCCCAAGACTAGCAAGAGAGATAGACATTCAGATATAGGAGTCCCAATAATCCGCTGGCAAATACATTGCAAAAAAGCACTTCACCACAGCATACTGTAATCAGAATAACTTAAGTCAAAAAAAAATTTTTTAATTAGCAAGACAAAATCATCTAGTTACCTATAAAGAAACCCCAATAGCTTACCAATGGACTTCTCAGCAAAAACCTTATAGATTAGGAGAGAATGGAGTAGTATTCTCAAAATACTTTAAAAACAAAATTGACAGCCATGAATTCTGTATTCTTCCCAAATAAGCTTCATAAATGAAGAAGTAAAATCTATTCCAGACAAGCAAACACTGAGAGAATTCATAATCACTAGATTGAACCTAAAGGAAATGCTAAAGGTGTCCTAAACATGTAAATTAAAGGAAATTCACCATCATGGAAACACACAAACACATATAATTCAAAGGTCCAGTAAAATAAACATACACAAAAAGGGAGAGAAAATAAATAGCAACATGACATATAAGTTCAGCAAACCACAAAGATAAAAAGACATAAAAAGGGGCAGGTGCAGTGGCTCATGATTATAATCCTAGAACTCTGGCAGACTGAGGTGGGTGGATCACTTGAGCTCAGTAGTTCAAGGCCAGCCTGAGCAAGAGTGAGTCACTGTCTCTGCTAAAAATAGAAAAACTAGCCAGATATTGTGGCAGGCACCTTAGTCCCAGACACTTGGGTGACTAAGGCAAGAGGATAGCTTGAACCCAAGAGTTTGAGGTTGCTGAGAACTATGGCACCACGGCACTCTACCAGGGTGACAGAGTAAGACTCTGTCTTGGAGAAAAAAAAAATACAGAAGAAAATAAAAACTTTAAAAAATTATAATAATTATTATTATATGAAAAAACAAAGTCTTGTATATCAGTATTAACCTTGAATATAAATAGATTAAAGGTTCACTAAAAAGATATAGACTGGCAGAATGGATTTAAAAAAATCCAACTATATGATGTTTTCAAGAAACTTACCTTACTCATAAAGAGATATAGACTTGAAGTAAAGATGGTGAAAGTTATTTCACACAAATGAAAACCCAAAACTGAGTAGGAGTAATTATAGTTATATCAATTAAAACTGACTTTAAATCAAAGACAGTAAAAAATGACAAGGAAGTTTATTATACACATATAATGGTAAAGAAATGAATTCAGCAAGAGGATACAACAATCCTAAAAATATATTCATCTACCACACAACACCAATATCACAAAACCTAAAGAAAGAGACAGACAGCAACACAATAATAGTGGGGGATTTCAACACCTTATTCACAGCTCTAGGTACATTACTGAGACATAAAATCAACAAAGAAACATTGGACTTAAATTGTACTTCAGACTAAATGTACTTAATAGAAATTTACAGAACATTCTACCCAACAGCTACAGGATATACATTCTTTCATTAGCACAAGGAACATTCTCTATAATAGACCACAAAAAAACACCTTAACAAATTTAAAAAATCAAAATTATATCAAGTATCTTTTCAGGCCACAATAGATTAAAGCCAGAAATCAATCAATACAAAGAGGAAATTCACAAAGTATGCAATAGATGAATATTAAACAACATGCTCTTGAATTACTCCCGGGTCAATAAGGAAATAAATACAGAAATGTATGATTTTTGCAACAAATGAAAATAAAACACAGTCTGAAAACGTTGGGGATAAAGCTACAACAGTGCTAAAGGGAATTTTATCGCTTTAAGTGTCTACATCAAAAAAGCAGAAAAGCAAAAAAATAACAACTTAATATGGTATTTTTAGACAGCTGCCAAGTATGGGATTCAATTCTACTGATGCTTTCCAATAACCAACCATTGCATTGTAAAAATTGAGTTGGGCTTGACCACCACTATAATGATCATCCCTGCTGCATATACTTCAGCCTGACATACAGGTAGGAAATGGGAAGATTTCTAATGAACACTGTTTTAATGACGAGCTTCATAATTGGTTTCTATTTGATGATCAGCATAGCTCAGAGGTGACACTAATTTATAGATAGTCTACTTCTGGCTGAGAGCAGCTTTTCTGTTTAATCATTTTGTAGAGTAGCTTGCCAAGAGTTACACACATGAAGACACTTCATAAATGCTTTTGATGATGAAAGATTCTAAATTTTGTTTTAGGCAATGCCAAGAGAGTGTGCACCATTTTTACAATAAGCGTCACATTCAAGATTGGAAATAAACTTTAAGTGAAGGACTTTTCTCATTTTATAGTAGTTTTAAAATTTTCATTTCTAAGTTTTAAGAAAGAAACTTCCACTAATAAAGGTATATATTTGTCATAATTTTTAAGCCATGGAATGAATAAAAGGTTATATATACGTGATGATTCCAGCCCAAAAAGGAACTTGATATGATTTATTTCACATTTTAAAAAATGTTGAAATAAAAGCAATGAAATAATTACTATAAATTATATAAATTAATTGTTTAATGCCTGATAGCCATTAGTAAAATTATTTGCAATTTACCTTTCAGGTATCTTCTAATTCAGCCTTAGTAGAAATCAAATCTCCTTGCTAGGAAATGAATATCAATAAATCTTTCTGATATAGTAATATCAGCTTGAGCTAATTCCCTGCTGAGATGGAGAAATATGATTCAGACAATAGAAAACATATGTTTTGGAGAGACAGTTTTCCATCAAACTCTATTAACAATTAAAATGATTAAAATTTGTCCATGAACATCATTTTCCTTGTCAGTAATAAATGAAACACACTTACCATCATCCTATTTTCTAAGCAGCTGTTCAAAAGCAACTTATTTTTACAATATTATAATTAAAAACATATATTATTACCTCTCTGTCACATATGAGATTTTCTTTTAATGGACAAGAAAAGCAATTATACACTAATGTCAGAAATCTGCGTATTTGCTTATTGTGACTGAATAGCATAAGAAATCAATAATTTTCATCCTGTTGGAATAAAAGAAAAAAGGAAACTTGAGAATAATTTTCTTCTGTCATGTGTATCTTAAAAAATTAAAGTTTAAATAGCTAATCAGGTCCTACCTGGTTACTCTCCATAAAAATTGTGCCCATACCAACTCTTCTCAAAGGACAAAAAATGTCAAAGTTGCATATAATACCTTAAATTTTACATTTTAATCAATAGTTTTACTCCGTCATTCCCTTTGAACTGCTGTTGCAAAATGAATTACAGATAGTTTAAATATTGCTTTTACATATATTATTTTCTGGCATGACATACAAAGCCACTGAAGAATAAAGCAGTAATATTTAAAATTATGAATTTGCAAAGGAAGTTTGAACTGTTGAAAAGAGTTTCTCAAATGGCAGAAGGGGCAGGAGAGGTAGGATTCATTTATGTTTAGGTGATATTTTCTCTGATTTAGAAGGCATGATAGAGATTTTTTTAAATTACACTCTCTCATACTGCCACAGTCCATTTGTTGGTCATAGGAATAAGAAAAGGAATATGTTTTCACTACAGTAAGGCAAAAAATCGCATGCAGCAGGAATAAGAAGTCTGGATTTTTTAATTAAAAAAAAAGTCTTTGGCAATTATTCTCTGCAGTCTGCAGTCATTTCTTTTTATTCCCAATCTCTGACAGAATCAACAATTTCTCCATGATTTTAAGACTTGATTCAGAACTGAACTTAAGTATTTAAAAATCATACATTTTGCATCTGTATGAATTTGTTCAGCAAAATGCATAGTTAGGTTCAACACAAATTTTACCAGAACTTATTCATAACACCAAAGAAAGTAAACTAAAACCAATGGGAGAAAAAACAAATAGAGTCAATGCTGAAGCCTGACATTTGCATTGTAAGAAAATGGCTTTAATCAAGGGAACAAGCACAATAAACTAAACATAAAACACTTTGAAATATTAATATTAAGATTAATATAGAGATTATGAAAAATGCAGTAGCTTATAATACTGGGCAACCAAAGAAAATATCCCATTTTTCTACTGGTTTATTTTTCCATTTCCAATGAAATAAACTTGGCATCTATTATGACTCATCAGTAATAAGGGAGCAGGTTGTGGATTAGTATGTTCATATTTCCCATTGATTCAAGAACACTATGAATTGCATATAGTTTCCAACATTACTCTGAAATCAAATGTTGGTTAGAAAATCTAGAAAATCATATGCTACATGTCTTGCTGTAGCTAAGATGTTTGAAGGCCAGATTTCTAGAAATTCAGAAGGTTTAAGTCTGTAATACTGTAAATAAATAGTAGTGTACAATGGAAAAAACACAGATATAACCATATGGTGTATGTATGACATTGATCAAATTTTTTTTATTTTATTTACCTTTTTAACTCCCAAAATAGGAACAATGACAGAGAAACATTAGTTACTTTTGTGAGTAAATGATAAAACCTATTAAAATTCTCTATAATTTTTTCAGTAAAAATTAACATTTTATAAACAATAGATATTTTCATCATTGCTAAATTTTTAGTAAATCATGTAAAATTCCATACAGCTGATGATTCATCTGAAGAATAATTTTCAATGTGAGTTAATACAAATGGATTGGATATTTACTGTATATGCAGCAATTATTATATTGTGAGGGGTGGTTTAGACACTGAGTAAATGTTATTCTATCCTTAAGAAGTTGTTAGAATGATTATCTTCCCAAAATTTATCTTATGATTATCTTCCCAAAATTTATTCCACTTGATAATGATAAAATAGTTTTATTCTTACAGATAGAAATTGTAAGATATTAGTCATTAAAATGCCCCTATTTTATGGCAATAGTCAATCCAGAACCCCTACCAAATTCACCAAGTCCATTCACAAGTTCATATTCTGCAATATTCTCCTCATGATAATCTTTTACTGGTATATCACACTTCTTTATATTGAACATTCTTTCTTACTGCACTAACAGATACACATAACTTTGATTGCCTGTGTCTTGGTAGTCTTTGGTTTATGGACATCAGTATATATTTACTCATTTGTGGTGTAGCTCTAGAGATGGGAAGAATTTTCCAAAGTGCAATGAAGAATTGAAAT
Organism: Arctocebus calabarensis; assembly: GCA_963573935.1. Lineage (NCBI taxonomy): Eukaryota > Metazoa > Chordata > Mammalia > Primates > Lorisidae > Arctocebus > Arctocebus calabarensis. Next base: position 13,817 of record CAUYON010143075.1, on the reverse strand, counting down.
TTTGTCTAGTGCAGGTGAAATACTGATAAATTCAAGGTTGAATGAGAGGGATTCAAATCCCAGTTCTCCATCTATCAGGGCATGGCATTCCCCTAGTTGCAGGGATTTGTTCAGAGACGTAGGTATGACTTAGACTGATCTAATGAAAATGAAGAACATACTGATGTGATCATCATGAAAACTTGAGTCATCTCACCTTCTAGGTATTGAGGTTTGTGTTCATGACACTAAAATTGCAGCAGCCATTTTCCTGATATGTGAGAAGCCAACTTGAATAAAAATAAAAACAAAACCAATAATAAAACAAAAATGAAACGAAATCAAAGAAAAATGAACAAATAAAAAAAAAAAACTTACAACAGAAGAAATAACCAAGAAAATCATAGAGACATGGAGCAGAAACTTTGATCAAACTATCTTGATATTTTCTCTACCAATGGAAGTTGAAGACACATAAGGCAATTAATTATCTGTTTTTAAACTAGTTTTGACTACATTTTATTTAACTGGTACATTTACTTTATAATGTACGGATTATTCATAAGTACTACAGAAGTAGAGTTACTGGACTGAGCTATTGATTTGGAAGGACAGGGAGGAGTGGATAGTAAATGATGAGTATGACTTAAAGTTTTGATCCTGAATAATTATGAAGTTGTAGACCCTTTGTTTAAACTAGAAGACATCACCCTTCTATACCAACATAGAAACAAAGAGGACAAAAAGTGGATACCAAAGGTAAGAAACCCCCAAATACTAATGGTATATCTTTAGTTCCTAATGTTGAGATATTCTATGAACAATTTTTAAAAATGAATATTACTTAGGATTATACCAGGATAATCTGCTTTAGTATTTTCAGGATGATTACTATGGATCAATATTTATTTAAAAGAATAGAATAGAAAAAAGGACAAGCAAAGAATATAAAAAATAGTGCTAGAGATTAAGATCTGTCAGAATAGTGAAAAGGTGAATAATTTATAATGCACATAATTTATAATATTATAAGAAATAACATTTATTTAGTCATTATTTTTCAGGGCTGGGCTAAAGACTTACAGAATATTTAACTTGTTTAATATACACCAACTCTGATGTAATTAAGAACATCTCCATTTTCAGATAGTCATAAAAGTACCTGACTTTGACATACCCTAATTTGTCATATGAAAAACAATTACACGTATTCATGACTCACATTAGCATATTTATGCATATTAATGCCCAAATAAATGTATTTAAGATGAGTCATTTCTTCAGATTCAGTACCTTATTAAGGCTGGAGAAGTAAAAGGATGGAGAATGTGCATCAGAGTCAAGTTTCTTACATACAATGTTTACAACCAAATTTTACTGTGAAAGTTTCTCGAATTCCACTGTCTGTCTGATAAAGAAAGCAGATATAAATGGGAAACATGCTTTGTGAATCCCCTTGAACATTTCTGTGCTCCTCTTCAATTTTTACCTGACAGCTTTGAGCTTTGGAAGATTCCTCTACTGATAATTTGCTCTTCCAGATGTAGCCCCCCGACAGGGCTGCCAGAACTGTGATGGCAGCTTCTGTCCCAGATGAAGGAAGATGATTCCCATTCTTCAAGAGCAAAGGAGAGTGGGAAGAAGCTTGATGCATGTGGCCATAACAGCTGCCAGCTGTTGCCTTTTCCTGCCTCCTGGTATTTAGTGTAACTGGGCTGGAAGCCCAGTCTTCATGTTGGCCTGGTAGCACTTTGTGATGCCAACACTTTTTGCATGAATCCTGCACTGAGCATGCACCAGACCCTATAGGGATGGGTTTGAATGCTCTCTGGGCACCCCACCTGCTCTATTTGGAGATTTTTTTGTATGCACACTGTAAATAGGCATGACACTTCAAACAAGGCTTCAGTTTGCTCTGATTGAAATCTGCTATGTTTTTTGATATCACAGTCCACTGGCCAAGTCAAGTGTTTCTGGAAGTCTCAGATTTTCTTTTTTTTTTTTTCTTGTAGTTTTTGTCCGGAGCCGGGTTTGAACCCATCACCTCTAGTATATGGGCTGGTGCCCTACCCCTTTGAGCCACAGGCGCCACCCGGAAGTCTCAGATTTTGAAAGATAATTGTATCATTTTTGTTCCTGTTTTATCTTATAATACCTTATTTCATTTCATTGGGCACAACATATGCTTATTACTTTGTAACTTGTACCAAGTGGGTATATTTTAAATTTCTTTTTTAATTCTGATAGACTAGTCATGAATGGTGTAATATACTTGGCTCATGGGAGATACTCAATAATTTTTAGTTATCGTTATTATTATTACTATTATGAAAGAGTGTGAGTGGCAGAGGAGTGTAGACCATACTATAGGCAGGCAAATAACATTTTCAGAGTCTGTTTATCTAGAGGTGGTCACATTTGTTTGATTGCCTCAATCATTATGTCTTTCTGCATGTAGTCTGCAATCTAACTCTCGGATCCTTAGAATATAAAAGCTTCTGTAACTTGAATGCATGTGTCCTGAAATCTGTGGTGCAGCTTTAGTTGTGCTGTCTGAATTTCCACTTGTAATGGTATTTATACAAAAGATGTTGCATTTCTGGACATATTTTCACTTCTGATGAATGTAGAAACACATTGCTCGCTTCTTGTCAGCTAACCAAGTTCCATAATTTTTCTTTTGAAGGTAAATGCCTGGATCCTTGACCATTCATTGATCTTGAGGTAAGCCGGTCCTCAGAGCGGGTTACTATGTATGAGTTTTCTTGACAATTTATTAGTCAGAATTCAACACAGGACCCTATGTGATTATAAAAGACTCAAGAACATGTAGTCTAGTTGTACATGTGGACAACAAGAAGAAACAATCAAATATGGTTAGCATTAACAGTGTTTGCCAAAAATCTGTTTATGAGGTTGACTATAGAGGTTCCACTTTTATTCTGACTCTGAAATATTCAGGGATTGGTGATTAATCCAGTAACTGAATTGCAGAGACACGTTTATGAGTAGATCTCTTTCCACTTTTCAGTTGTTAGGGTGATAAAGAGCGTAGAGATTGCTTGACACTTGCAAAGGAAGGGGGGATTTGCACACTGTGCACACTCATAACTGTGTGTATTTCTATTTAATAAGTTTTGAAGATTGAAAGGGGTTTGGGGCAATAATTGTTGAAAACCATTTTCTTTCTTATTTTTAAATGATTTCCAGAAAAAGGAGTACTCAAGATCTGTGTAATAAAGAGAAAGGCAGTGGAATTCAGATAAAAAATGTGGAATATTATTGAGATAACAACATTCTTATTTCACTTTGGCTGAGTAATTTAATGTCTCTGACCTTCAGTTCCAACTCTGAAAAATGGGAATTGTAGGGCCTAATATGATGAGTGTCCCTGATTTTCTAATCCGTTCACACTTGATAAAATTTTTTATCTTTGCCAACTCAGATTCTGCCCTTCTTTCCCCTCTCACCTCATCCCAAAAGAAATGTCACCAGTGATCAGTGCATAGCTTACGGTTTTGAATCCAAAGACTAGGATAGAGCAATGGACTTGAGAGAAAGGATAAACAGGGAAGCCGATCTTCACTATAAAATTCTGAGGGGAAAATAGCTGTCACATGAGAATTAAAGATAAAAATTATTTCCAAGTTGTAAAGCCCATGTATGAATGACTGTTACTATTACTATAATTAGTTCAGCTAAATGCATTAAGATATAAAGTGAAATGGAATTTCCTTTAGCTACCCTAGTAGCACTGAAGTCCAGGCTTCAGGAAATATTGGTTTGTAGGTCACAATGAATATATTTCAAGCAAATATCAATTTAATCTATTGAGGGAAAATACACACCTATACAAATACAGGCATATCTACACTCACCTAAACATCTTAATTTAGATTTCTCATTGTAAGTATGCACAATTTATATACTGGTTATATTTTTTCAAATAAGTCATTATTGTCAACACTAGAAAGAAATAATATATATGAATTTTATAAGTGTCATAATATCAAAGTCTTAAATTCCTTAGCCAAGGCCCAGCCCAGCTGCAAGCAGTATCTTCTCATTCTCCACAAGGCTTAATACTATCATTATTAAATTTTTGAATGTTAAAATACAATATTAAATGGTATCTTAATTAATGCATTGGTGAGCAGCTCTTTTCTATACATCTAAATTTCTCATCTAAGCAAAAATGTGACCTTGGCCATAATGGATTATATTTCTCGTCATTTTTTTTTTTTTTTTTTTTTGAGACAGAGCCTTAAGCTGTCACCCAGGGTAGAGTGCTGTAGCATCATAGCTCACAGCAATTTTCAACTCCTGGGCTCAAGCAATTCTCCTGCCTCCATCTCCCAAGTAGCAGGGACTACAGCCACCTGCCACAACACTTGGCCATTTTTTGGTTGCAGCCATCATTGTTTGGCGGGCCAGGGCTAGATTTAAACCCATGAGCTCAGGTGTATGTGGCTGGCTCCTTAGCCGCTTGAGCCACAGGCGCCAGGCCCATTCTAAGTCATTTTAAAAGCACTCACAGACACCCAGAGATTACCTACTAATGGGAGTACTAAAGGAATATATTTCTTTTCTTTTCTTTCTTTCTTTCTTTTTTTTTTTTTTTTTCTTGAGACACAGCCTCAAGCTGTCACCCTGGATAGAGTGCAATGGCATCACAGCTCACAGCAACCTCCAATTCCTGGACTCAAGCAAGTTTCCTGCCTCCGCCTCCCAAGCAGCTGGGACTACCTGCCACAACACCCGGGCAGTTTTTGGTTGCAGCCGTCATTGTTGTTTGGCGGGCCCAGGCTGTATTCAAACCCGCCAGCTAAGATGTACATGGCTGGCGCCTTAGCCCATTGAGCCAGAGGTGCCGAGCCTAAAGGAATATATTTCACCACTAAAATATGTGAATAAAATTGTTGACCTTAAAAATATACATAAAATCACACAATTTGTATAAATTATTGAATATACAAAACTTATATTGATTTTAACAAAAGAGACTGATGCGGGAGGATTGACTGAGCCCAGGAGTTTGAGACTGTAGCGAATGGTGATCATTGCTATTAGAAGCATACTGCATACAGGCTGGGCAACATAGCAAGACCCCATTTCAGAAAAGAAAAGAATTTAATCCATTGTTATTAACTCTGCAGTCCATTGTTATAAGATTACACAATTACTATTTAACTAAAATTTTATATCCTTTGATCAACTTCTCCCCAGCCTCCTCTCCCCCAGTTCTCATGTTCATTGTAGCACTCTTCGCAAATAGGATGTGGACTCCATCTAAGTGTCCACCAATGGATGAATGTATGAAAAATATGTGACATAATTACATAATGGAATACCATTCAGCCTTTAAAACGAAGGAAATTCTGTCCTTTTGACAACATAGATGAACCTGGGGCAATATGTTAAGTGAAAAAAGCCAGGCACAGAAAGCCAAATACTCAAGTTCTCACTTACACGTGGAAACAAAAAAGTCTAACTCATTGATGTGGAATGCAGAATAGTAGCCAGGGGTTGGGCACTGTGAGAGAAGGCATGGAGGTGTTGGTCCCATGTACATTCTAAATATATTCTCAACTCCCTCAAATTTATTAGCCCCTCAAATTTTAACAGAATCACTTTGCAAACATTTTAACCCTAAAAACACCAACTTTATTTATTATGCATCACTACAAGCAGTTAGTGGAGAAAAAACCTGAGTCCACAGCAAGGTTATTCACCAATGCCAGGATCAGTTAGCCCTTCAGAACCGTGCTGTAGCCTTTTCACGAGCCAGTGAGGAGGTCTCATTTCAATCCCAGTAGCAGCTGTTAAAATCCTCGGCCCTCCATAATCCTTCATTCCCTTCCATTTTCTTTACTCTCTGATGATGGTCTGGAACTACAAAGTTGGAGATTCTTCCATAAAATCAAGAGTGGACACACTTCACACTTTTTTCTTTTTTTGAGACACAGTTGCACTTTGTCGCCCTTGGTAGAGTGCTGCGGCGCCATCGCTCACAGTAGCTTCTAACTCTTGGGTTCAAGCTATTCTCTTGCCTCAGAGTCCTGAGTAGCTGGACTACAGGTGCCCACCACAATGCCCGGCTATTTCTGGAGGCAGAGTCTCGCTCTGGCTCATGCTGGTCTCAAACACATGAGCTCAGGCAACCACCCTCCTCAGCCTCCCAGAGTGCTGGGATTACAGGTGTGAGCCACCACACCAGCCCGTACTTCACACATTTACTTTTGAATTAAAATTGCCCTCATTTTTCGTCCTTTTTGTGAAGAAGGAAGTATTCAATCCTCATCTCTGCATTCGGTCTGGACTGCATGCCACCGCCCCCTCTGAGATCTTGCTTCACAAAATATCTTAAATATCTTCTATTTCACTGACTCTTTTTACTTAGCCTGGAAACTTATTCACCAGTTATTGGAGTGAGTGAAAACTATATATTCAATGTTAAAAACAAAACACAGCAACAAAAAAGAATCCCTCAAAAATTAAGACAACAAAACAAAAATCTTTGCACTCTTTACTCAGATATTTCTTGGAACAGCTTATGTTCATTGACTCGTTTTTACAAATTTCATGTAGCATATGGATTTATCTTTGCCAAATAAGTACCATGCCTTGTGTCTTCCATCACTTGATGATTGCTGAAGCATTTGACCCAATGATATACTGTTTTCCTAAATTCAAAAAAGGTTATCAGTTATCCAATTAAGGTTTCACACCATAATACTACATGTTCACTGGAGACGATACAATGTAACACAAAATGATTGTGATGAAGATAATCTCAAAATCATCATGACACCATTTTGATAAATTTTTAACAATATTTTAGGAGTAAATTTTACCATCACAGTTAAAATATGTTGTTTACATAAAATTTATGATAATTTATTTTGTGCAACATGAAGTGTCCCTGGATCACAAAATTATTTATAAAATATAACTTAACACCTGCATGTTTTTCAATCATTTGTGTGTATCTCAGTCTGGATTTAAATAGTCTTGTTGGGCTGAGTACAGTGGCTCACACCTGTACTCCTAACAGTCCAGGCGGCCGAGGCATAAGGATCCCTTGAGGTCTGAAGTTAGAGAGCAGCTTAAGCAAAACCTATACCCCATCTCTACTAAAAACAGAAAAAAAAAAAAAACCAGCCAGGTGTGCAGTACATTCCTATAGTCCCAGATTTGGGGGATTCTGAGGGAGGAGGAACGCTTGAGCCCTGAAGTTTGAGGTTGCAGTGAGCTGTGATGATGCCACTGTCTCCTCGCTGGGGTGACAGTGTGAGACTCTGTCTCAAAAACTGAGCAACTAGTCTTCTTATTGAAGGTGTTTTAAGTGTTTCATTATCATAAATTATGCTATAACAAGCATTTCTGTGTATAATTTCTGTCCCTGTTTTCTTCTTAAAAACCGAAGGTATGAACATATTTAAGTCTTACATATTTAGATTGCTTTCTATAAAGATTCAGCAATACGTACTCTTACTGATAGAACTACCTCATTAGACTAACTAGAAAGTGAATATATTCATTTTTTAAATCTTTGCTAATCTGGCACACAAAATGATACCTTGTTGTTAAAGGATTTGTTAGACTTGATTACTTATGAAATAGAAAGTTGTATATGTGTAGACCAATTATAATCCTTCTGCTGACATAGGCTCACATCAATTTTTTGCTTATCCTAGGTTTGTTTGACTTTCTCTAATTGATTCACAAGCTATCTTTAGTTATACATGTATATATTAACATGTAAATATACATATTATATGTATATCATATGTTTTAAAATATTTACCAAGATTTATCAAATACTGAAATGTTTTATTCTATTTGTGATGTTTTGGAATTTTAGAAACTTAAATCATGTTTTTCTTTTTTATTACTTCAATTACGCTACACTAAAGCTTATACTTTTTTGTTTTTTAATGTATTTTTATTCATTTTAATTGACAAAAACTATATATATTTAGTGTATGTTTTTATGTCTATACAAAATCTTTAATTATGTGTTTTCTATTTTATCACTTACATTTTAAGTCTTTCTTGAAGAAATTTGCAAATGTGTGTTACTTTTTCTTCTAATTTAATACATGTATATTTTGATTTTGCATGTAATCTCTTAAATGTTTTGTGATGTAAGAAAATCAATAAATGGTTTCCAAATCCATGCTTGGATTTTTAATTTTAAATTTTATTTTATAAGATAATAAAAATTATATTATATATATTCATGGCAATGCATTCATGGTGATGTTTTGATATACACATACATAGTGAACTAAAACTACTCAAGCTAATTAATATAGTCACCTCTTCATATAATTGTCATGGTTGTCTGTGGTAAAAGCACTTAAGACCTATTTTCTTAGTAAAATTCTAGTGTACAATAGAATATAGTCCCACGCTATACATTAGATCTGTAAAATGCATAGATTCTTCATAACTAAAACTTTGTTCCTTTTAATCAACATCTCCTCATCATCCTCATCCTTCACACCTGATAACTTCCACCCTAGACTCTGCATCTATGAAATTGACTTTTTTAGATTCCACAAGCAAGTGAGATTAGGCAGCATTTTTCTTTCTGGCTTATTTCACTTAGTCTAATGTCCTCCGGGTTCATCCGTGTTGTCACAAGTGGCAGCATTTCCCTTTAAAGGTGTATGATATTCCATTGTACATGTTTATACACATCACTGCCTTATTCACTCATTCATCAGTGGACATTTAGTTTCCGTATTTTGGCTGTTGTAAATAATGCTGCAATCAGCATAGGAAGTGGAGGTATCTTTTATAAAACTTGATTGTATTTTCAATGGATTTGGAACCCCAAAATGGATTACCAGATCATATGGTAAGCCTATCTCTAATTACTTGAAGAACCTTCATACTATTTTCCATAATGACTATAAAAATTTACATCTCTACCAAAACTGTGCAACTGTTCCCTTTTCTCCACACCCTCATCAACACAGGTTGTCTCTTTCATAACAGACAGCCTACCCAGTAGGAAGTAACATCTTTCTTAATGATTAACAATGTCTGATGTTTTAAGCATTTTTTTCATATATCTATTGGCCATATGTGTGTTTTCTTTGGAGAAAAAATAAATGTCATTTACCTATTTATTTATTCATTTTCTATTGAGTCATATTAGTTTAATATGTAATTTAGATATTAATTCCTTATTAGCTATGTGTTTTACAAACATTTTTCCCACTCTGTAGGTTGTCTTTTCATTTGTTGACTGTTTCCTCTGCTGTGCATAGCTTTTTAGGTTAAAGTGGTCCTCGTCGCTCATTTTTGCTTTTGTTGCCTGTGCTATTAGTGTCATATTTATTAAGTCACTGCAAATACAAAAGCCAAGGAGCTTTCTCTCTATGTATTTTCCCTGGAGTTTTATGATTAAATATTTCATCCATTTTTATTTGTCTTTTGTTTGTGATGCAAGATGAGAACATAATTTTATTCTTTTGCATGTGCATATCCGGTTTTCCCAGCAATTTTATCAAACAGACAATATCTCCATATATATATATATATACACACACACACATATGTCACTCTACATTCAGATTTATTTTTATGTTGAAATTTGTTTTTATTTATTTTAATTGAGAAATTGTATGCATATATTATGTATTTTTGGTACATAGTAATTTTAAAATTATGTGTTCATTTGGTGATTTTTTACTTCCTTCCTTTGGTTGATATGTCTTTTTGTATGCCAGTATTCTATGTTTTTATTACTATCGCACTTTGGGGTCTTTTATGGTTCCAGGTGAATTTTAGGATTGTTTGTTGTATTTCTGTAAAAAAATTGCCACTGGAATTATGGGAAGATTGCCTTGAATCCATAGAGGATAACTTAAAGATTAAAAAGAAGTATTGTTGAAAGAATAGAAGTTGAGGTGTTTTCAATTAGAAATTTAAATGAAACTTTGAGCTGGGTACCTTCAAAGGAAAAGATGTGTGCTTTTCTGTATAAGCCTGTGTGTGTGTGTGTTGTGAAGAAGGAGAACAAGAGCTAATTGGTTGTTTGTTTATGCCCCCAATGGGGACTGCAGGAAAGAGAACACATGTGGGAGTCAGCCGTGAGGGTGAAGTCAGGAGAGTCCCTGGGGAAACAGCTTTTGCACCATGAGCAATCCTTACTTGAGAAACACTGCTTTGAAAAGTTTGTTATTTTTGGCAAGCTACTTTACATCATTATCTGTATTATCTTTAAGTTTTTATGTCAAAACCCAGCTTACACAAAAAAGGCCCTGATTTAAAACCAATATGCACTATTAAGATATTCTGTTCTTAATTCCAAAGTAGTAATTTATGAAGCTCGGAACACCTTGTAGGTGTTTCTATAACAGCCGAACTCATATGGTTTAATTTATAGTTTACTAGGATTTAAAATTTAGTATAACTTCCAATTCAGAGCACAATTAGAATGATGAAAATGTAGTGTGTTTATTTCTTGTCAAACCAAGGTGCCATCTCCTCGACGTTTACTTTCTTACTCATTTTATAGAATCATTTACTTCAACAGCTTACATGTAAAGTAAGTTATGCACAACATACTATTTTAGGATGCCAGGTATGTCATTTTTGTCTTTCTGTCAGTATTTAATTTATGCAAAACAATCCCGTGTTAAGAGACGGCATTCCAGTGATCACGCTGCGGTTTACTCCACTTCACTGACCACTGTCCTCTCTTCTTTCTTTCCGTCAACTTATCCACCATGAGGAGGTTAGCCCTTCCGAAAATTTTACCCGTTCTGTCGCTGTTACACTTCCAGTGCTTAGAAGACTGCCTGGCACAGAGTAGCAGAAAAAGAAACTTTTTTTTTTTCTCGTGAATGAATGCATGCATTTGTGCATGGAAGAATGTTTTACATCATTGAAATCTTTAGTTAGAAGATAAACTGTGACACATCAAAGAGCTATCCAGGCACTGCATTACTAACAATGCAACAGCGCTTAACTTGGTATCAGTGTTCAATCTGTACTTATAGAAGTGATAAGCCTGTTGCTTCACATGGATGAACCCCAAACTATTTTTATTCATGCATCGGATAATGTACCTAAAAATCTTTAATAATATATGCACAGTAGGTAAAATACTTTTGGTATTTTTGAACAAAGAGAAAAATAATATGAAAGAACTTTCAAGGAAAATCATTTCTCGTATTTTGTCTCAGTTGATTCTACCAACACATTTAATTAATAGAAGCAAAGATAGAAGGCCCTTTAGCATCCAGGTGAGAAATTTCTCCTGATCTCTGGTGTAGTGTCTTCACATATCCCACAATCAGGACAGAAATAATTATGCAAGAAGTATAGAATTTTTTTCCCAGAGATTCAATAATATATAAGGGATTATTGACTAACCCTGATGTGTCTAAAAGCAAAGGTGAGAGGGAAATAGAAAAGAATATAATCCCTCATACTAGGAGTTAGGTAATTTGGGGAACTAATTATTCAAGTAATCAACGTTGACACAAATATTGGGCTGTATGTGTAATTCTTTGAAAGAAACAGTACAAGTCATTGAAAGGTTATATCCCAATTAATTTAATCATATTACACATATAAGCACATTTACTTTTGAAAACGGGCCGGGCTTGGTGGCTCATGCCTATAACCCTAGCACTCTAGGAGTCTGAGGTGGGTGGATCCCTGAGCTCAGGAATTTAAGACCAGCCTGAGCAATGGTGAGACCCCCATCTCTAATAAAAATAGAAAAACTAGCTGTGTGTTGTGGTGGGCACCTGTAGCTCCAGCTATTTGGGAGGCTGAGACAAGAGAATTGCTTAAGCTAAAAAGTTTGAGGTTGCTGTGATCTGTGACACCATGGCACTCCTACCCAGGGCAACAGGGTGAGATTCTGTCTCAGATAATAATAACAATAATAGTTTGGGAAGCATCACCTCTCTGTGCTGCTGTTTGAGATGTTAGGGTTAGGGTTACGGTTAGTGAAATTGCTCACTAGTCTAGTGATAATCTCTTCAGGAAACCTGTAGGATGTCTGAAGTATTTACCAAAGCCATTTGCTCATCGTTAGATAGGATAAGCCTCTGTTAAACTGCACTTGTTTTCTGGGAAGTTAACACACCATTGCTATTCATTGACAACAACAAAAGTTAAATATTTTTCAAATGCTTACTATGTTCAAAATACTAGGGCACGCTCTGTGTGCTATTCTAAAACAAAGCCAGTGTTTGTACACAATATTATTTATGTGGAAAGAAAAAAGAAATGAGGGTGGTGCCTGTGGCTCAGCGAGTAGGGCGCCGGCCCCATATACCAAAGGTGGCGGGTTCAAACCCGGTCTCAACCGAACTGCAAAAACAGAAAAATAGCCCGGCATTGTGGTGGGTGCCTGTAGTCCCAGCTACTCCGGAGGCTGAGACAAGAGAATCGCCTAAGCCCAGGAGTTGGAGGTTGCTGTGAGAGCCACGGCACTCTACTGAGGGCGGTAAAGTGAGACTCTGTCTCTACAAAAAAAAAAAAAAGAAAGAAAGAAAGAAATGAAACTGCACAATGCCTAAATGTAGAAGGAAAAGAATTCTAACGGTACGTTATGGAAGAAGATGATCTCCAAAGTTCCAGATGAAACCCTGGCAATATATAGAGATTACTTACTCTTACAGAATGTTCTACAAGTTGCATGCTCTTTCCAGCATCTCAAAATGCAGACTTTTGTTTGTCTATTTTCTTTTGCTTTTTAATATTCTATATATTAGTTTCTAGAAATAGATCTGCAAAACATAACTAAGAGCATGCTAAGAGTTCAGCCGGCCCTGAACAAGCCAAGGCTGTGAACCAAGACGAAGGTCTTTTTATACGTCTGAACAACTTGAGAGCCCTGTACACGGAACTCAGAAGCTTTGAGAATATGAACCACAGAAAAACGTGAAAAAAGAGAAGATAAAACCATTGTTAATTTTATTCACCAATTAGACCTGGGGCAAGCAGTGAAGAATTATATCCAGAATGCTAATATATACTTAGCATTACATTTTGTAGGGTGACCAAAAACATTAATTTGCATTCTGACATTTACTCTAATCACTTGCAATGCAGTGAGGTTAACTTGTGAGAATGCTTTAGCCAAAGAATCCTGAAACTTTCATGCAGAATCAAATACACAGGTGAACATTGGTTCTTGACATCAAGCCACTTGCCAGATGAGGCGGCGGGGGATGGTGGGGTTGGAGGGGAAGATACTTCAAAGAACCCTACATATCTGATACTTGCCAGTCAGACTTTAAGAGATTGACTAGACCAAACTTCCTAAAATGAAGGTATAGTTTTCATATTCTACATTTCTAAAGATTTTCATTATCTGGGTAAATAATCCTGCCTGAGCTTTTGTCAGTGTGGTATGAATAAAATGTATGCTAGGAAAGAAAGAACACTGTACTTTACAAATGCATATAATCCAACTCTGAATTTGCAAATTGGTAACTATTGTCATGAACATATAAAAGCTGATTTCAGAATGTTAGGTGACTTAGAATCTTTTTTTTTTTTTTTTTTTTGTATAGACAGAGTCTCACTTTTATCGCCCTTGGTAGAGTGCCGTGGCGTCACACTGCTCACAGCAACCTCCAGCTCTTGGGCTTAAGCGATTCTCTTGCCTCAGTCTCCTGAGTAGCTGGGACTACAGGCGCCCGCCACAGCGCCCGGCTTTTTTTTTTTTTTTGCAGTTTGGCCGAGGCCGGGCTTGAACCCACCACCTTCGGTATATGGGGCCGGCGCCCTTCTCGGTGAGCCACAGGAGCTGCCCCAGTATCCGCACTCTTGACTGCAGATCTGTGTTGGGTCCAGAT
>CAUYON010143073.1:0-29431 GCA_963573935.1 Arctocebus calabarensis | reverse complement strand
AGGCGCACGGCCTACAGACACATGAAAAAATGCTTACCATCCTTAATGATCAGAGAAATGCAGATAATGTTGGTGTTTGTTCTCTCTGTTGCCTCTTTCAAATTTTTTTTTTAGAGCAACTTTTGTGAAAGCATATATAAGTCAAAATTTCATGTTACTTTCAAATTTGAGTTTCATCATGAATGAACCACCATAGCGTAGACAGCTCGAAATATCAATGAAGTGTTTGGAAAGGATGTGGCTAATGAATACATAGTAGGTCGATGTTTTGAGAAGTTCTGTTCTGATGATTTTAATCTTGAAAATGAACCATGTGGGCAACGTGACCCCAAGGTGGATAATGAGCTGAAAGCTGTAATGGAAGCGAATCTATCTTGACCTATGAGTAAATTAGCAGCAAGATTTGACATTACTATTCTAACAATATTCCAACAATATTGGACCATTTGAAATGAATTTGCAAGATAAAGAAGCTGGATAGATGGGCTCTGTATGAATTCAATGAATGTCAGAGGTGAAATTGTCTGGAAGCTTGCCTTTCTTTGCTGCCATGACATAAAGATGAACCATTTTTATATTTTATTGTTATGTGTGATGATGGATGGATTCTTTTTGACAATTGCAAGCATTCAGCACAGTGGTTGGATAAAGATAAAAAACTGAAACACAGTACAAAATCGAATATTCATCAAAAAAAAGCTAATAGAGTCTGGTGGCCCAGTGCTGGTGTTATTCACTATAGCTCCATGAGACCTGGACACCCTGCTACATGGATGTCTATTGCAAACAGTTGGATGACATGATGAGGATGCTAGTGATTAAGCAGCCAGGGTTGGTCAATAGGGACAGACTCCAGTTCTCTTGCAAGACAACATTGTCACACAAATAACGCTGCTCAAACTACGAAGATGGACTTGGAAACTCTCTGTCATCCACCTTATTCACCAGCCCTTATAGCAACTGACTGCCACTTCTTTCAGTCTTTGGATCACTTCTTGCAGGGAAAGCTAGTGAATTCTCAATGAGCTTGGAAAATGTCTTTTACAGTTTTTTTGCCACCTGCTCGCCAAGCTTCTTCACTGCTGGCATACACAAGTTATCATTAAGATGACAAAATTGTGTTGATAGTTTAGGTGTTTTGATTAGTTGTACTGCTTCTTGTTTGACATGTAATAAACTAAACTTTCAATTCAAAATTGGACATTTCAGATTTAATGACTTAACAGATGTGCAATTAAGACACTGAGATCTGAGAAGAGTTAAGTTTCTTTCTCAGAAGAAAGGGCAAGCAAAACAAACAAAACCAACCAACCCCCAGACTTTTAGGAAATTCCTGTCTGTGCCAGACATTGGGCTGGGAACATTACATTTGTTATTTCCTCCACAAGACCCTCAAGTTAAGTATCATCATTTTCATTTTGCAGAAGAGGAAACCAAGTTGCAGAGAACGTAGGGAACTTATCCGAGTTCATAAAAAGAATAAGAGACTAGGCAGGACTTGAACTTGGGTCTCTCTGCCCACCAGGGCAGCAGTGTAAGGAGCTTGTCCTGGTCCAACGCAAGTGCAGTGGGGCTGGAAGTAAAGGCATTGTATGTGGCTGCAGCAGCCCCATATCAGCTCCACTTTTAGCTCATCAATCAGGGCCATTTCACTGTAGAAAAAAGAAGAGAAAGTGCAGGTTTGATAGAATAAAGAGGCAAACAAATAATAAAGGTAGGTAGAACCATGAAGGAGAAGACAGAGAGGAAAATCACAGATAATTCACAGTTGTCTAAGCAGGAGGACCTCGTACCCACTCAGCAGAGCATCAATGAAGTAGTTTGTAACTTCCTGAGAAGGCATAGTGATGATATGAATTTATATTAGTCCCTTTCTTCCCAAAGGAGGAAATTATGTTTGCCACAGAAGACAAGGATTTTTGATGGCATTATGGAGCTTTAACAAGTTGGATCCTAATCAGTGGATCATGTTGCAAGCTTTATTAGTCAGTTAGCACTAGGTTATCCTGTTGCAATAAACAAATCTTGATATCTTAGTGGCTTAGGTTTCCTACTGGCTCATGAAAATTCCAGTGTTGGTTGGGTGAGTGTCCAGGGCAGCTGTCCTGCATGCAGTGACTCAGTGATCCAGGCTGCTTATGTATATTGAAGCTCTCATTTCAGTTCATGGTTTCCAGGTTGCTGCAGTAACCAGCGTGGAGAGTGAAGCCCCACCTTTTAAATGTTTTGGTACAGAAATTTCATAGGTCACTTCTCTCCAAGGCCCAATGGCCAGAGCTACTCATAGGGCACTGCCTCACTATGGTGCCACACCATGTTGGGAAGTGTAGGGGAATGCTTGGGTACTCGATGACTATCTAATGTCTTGCACACATTCCCCCGCCCTTTTTTTTTTGAGATAAGATTTTACTCTCTTGCCCAGCCTAGAGTGCTATAATCTCAGCTTAGCTCACAGCAACCTCAAACTTCTGAGCTGAAGTAATCCTCTTGCCTCAGGCTCTCAAGTAGCTGGACTATAGGTACTCACCACAACTCCTGGCCCGTAAAGATGGGTTTTTTCTCTTGCTCAGGCTGTTCTTAAATTCCTCAGCTTGAGCAATCCTCTTGTCTCGGCCTCCCAGAGGGCTGAGATTACAGGTGTAACCACCACATCCAGCCTTTCCTTACTCTCTTGCTCAAAACCATTTCTAAGGCAGATCATTGCTCTTGGCAAAGAATATAGACTTCTTAATATAGGTTGTAGGCCCCTTGCCTTGGCCACTGTGTTTTGGCCACACTGAGCATTTTCCATTGAGTCTTCTGCTTCAATATACTTTCTCTTACCTACTTCATTGCTCTTCTGACTGCCTGAAATATTCTCCCTCTTTTGTTTTTCCTGGCCAACTCCTCTGGTTATGTGGAAGTTTAGACCCCATTACTCCTCTGGCAGAGGAGCCCCTCTTTTGAGTATCCAATCACTCTTTTTTTCCTCCTGTTACATTTTACTGTAGAGAGTTACTGTTTGTTAATCTACAATTTACTAAATGGTGAGCTCTGTGATGCTTGAGATTTCTGTGAGTGCAGCCCTTGGGGAAAATGGCCCATATGGAGAAGATGCTTAATAGGGTACATTAGAGGAAGGAAGGAAGGAACCAAATTCCACAGGGTAGGCCAGGCCAGGCCAGGCAGGCTGGAAGCTCAGACAGGTTTCTATGCTTTCAGTCTTGAGCAGAACAGCTTCTTTTTTGAGAAACCTCAGTCTTTTTTCTTAAGGGCTTCAAAGGGGTATGTAATGTACATGGTAAGTTGGTTTGTGCTAAAAGTGGCATTTTAAATCATTGGAGAAAGACTGGATTAATGAACAAATTATGTTTATACAATTGACTATTGTTCAGTAAAATTAAAAAAAATCAAGCTAAGATGTAAGAAGTTAAAAAATTAAAAAATAAAGTTATATCCCTTTTGTTTTTCATATTTGGCTCTTGTGGAGCCCTATGTGGGCCATATCCTTTCCTGTTTTACTATAGAAAATGAATAAATTGGAAAATAGTTAATATCCTAAAACAAAATATGTTTGTGAGGGACCCTTTTGTGATCCCTGGCAGAGCACTTGGTGACTGGTCACCAAGTGTTGATGAATTGTTTGCTTGGGTGTCTAAGCAGTCTGAATGGTTCCTGTTGGAGTGTAGGATATCGTTATGGACAATCTCCACCCCCCATAGTCACATTATGGATTAACATTGTTTTGGCTTTCTCTGTTTCGGAGTTGTCAATTTTGTTCCTTTGAAGGCCTTTGGCAATGCAGGACATCAAATGGACACATTCAAGTCATGCATTGTAAAGAAAACTGGTTACACGTCAAATCTCTTTAGAACAGAAGAAGAAAATGGAAGGTAACTATGTAAACTTTGGTATGTCTTGGTATTCAAATGTCAAAAGAATGCTGATTTACTCAATGTAAGAGCAGATGGTCTTGGGAACTTTGTAACAGGAGGATCCATGTAGGCTTGGTGAACCTACCTGTGTGCCATTGAATGTGTATTTGTTGCTGTTTTTAGTCTGCATCAACTATATTGCCTTGTATTATTATTCACTTAATAAAAAAGCAAAAGGCACTTTGGATACTAAGTCCTAAATTCACATATGTAAAATACAGGGATATCATCCTGAAAGATTTTTGGATAGATCTGAGCACATATAACAGATAAAATAATGTGTGA
The DNA here is from genome assembly GCA_963573935.1 of Arctocebus calabarensis. Classification (NCBI taxonomy): domain Eukaryota; kingdom Metazoa; phylum Chordata; class Mammalia; order Primates; family Lorisidae; genus Arctocebus; species Arctocebus calabarensis. The sequence continues at coordinate 25,232 of CAUYON010143073.1, read as the reverse complement.
GTATTCATACCAAAAATGCTATTTAGCATGAAAAAGATTCAATGTAGTTCCTTTAAAGAGACTTTTTCTAATTTAGATATATATGATGTTGTGAATTTTTATACAACTTTAACAGGAGAATCTGTAATGAAGTTAGATACCATATGTTTTACAATTAAAATATCCCAAGTCCCTTAAATTCAGTTTGATTCATGGTAAGTGCAAATGAGACTCCCTTACTGTTTTTCTTCACTCTCCCCCTTTATCTTGTATTTTACCAAATTACAGTTTCAGACATACCAACTCCTGTCCCCAGCACACACTTGTTGCTGTCTTATGGTCAGGGATTCATAGAAGCTGAAGAGAGAACTGAAAAGAGGCTTTGGTTATAGCTAAAAGTGCAAATACAGATGCACATTTTATACAATGTTTCTGGCTAATTAAAGCAAAATTCATAGGACAGAATAGCAAATGTGCACTATAAGAATGTGCCCAATGGCTGCCTGGACACATGAACTCAGACTGGATATCTGCTACATATAAGAATCTAACCTTACCTTAAAGGATAAAAATAGACTCAGGGTGATGGGATGGAGTTGCATAATACATGCGAATGGAAACCAGTAAAAAGCAAGCGTTGCAATTGTCATAGCAGATATAATTGGCTTTAAACCAATAAAGATAAAGAAAGATAAGAAAGGTTACTACATATTTGTCAAGGGAAACACTTAACATAAAGAGATGTTGATAATTAACATTTATGCACCCTACCAGAATGCTCCTCAATTCATAAAGCAGACCCTAATGGATAAGCTCATCTTGATATATTCCTGCACTATTATAGTTGGATATATATATTTTTAATTTTTATTAAATCATAGCTGTGTACATTAGAAAAACATGACATCCAAAGCACTACCAAGTGTATCAATTCTCTCCATTAATGTGAATGGTTTAAATTGTCCTCTAAAGAGGCACAGGCTGGCTGGATACATAAACTGAGACCAGATATCTGTAGTGTACAAGAATCTCATCTTACCTTAAAGGATAAAAACAGACTCAGGGTGAAGGGATGGACATCTATAACACAGGCAAATGGAAATCAGAAAAAAACAGGGGTTGCAATTTCATTTGCAGATAAAATTGGCTTTAAACCCACAAAGATAAAGAAAGATAAGGTTGGTCACAACATATCTGTCAAGGGAAACACCAAACATGAAGAGATTTAGATAATTAACAGTTATGAATCCTACCCGAATGTTCCTCGATGTATAAAGCAAACCCTAATGGATATGAACAACTTGATATTTTCCTGCATTATAATATTTGGAGATGTTAACACCCCTTTAACAGTTTTGGATAGATCCTCCAAGAAGAAACTAAACAAAATGGGTTGGTGCCTTTAGCTCAGTAGCTAGGGTGCCAGCCACGTACACTAGAGCTGGTGGGTATGAACTTAACCCAGGCTTGCCAAACAACAATGACAATTACAATTAAAAAATTTCTGGGTATTGTGGCAGGTGCCTGTAGTCCCAGCTACTTGGGAGGCTGAGGCAAGAGAATCACTTAAGCCTAAGAGTCTGAGCTTGCTGTGAGCTGAGACACCACAGCACTCTACCAAGGGCAACATAGTGAGACTCTGTCTCAAGGGAAAAAAAAAAGAAACTAAACAAAGAAATATTAGACTTAAACCTAACCCTACATAGAACAAATGGACTTAACAGACTTTTACAGAACATTTCATCCTAATAAAACTGAATATACATTCTTCTCATCAGCCCACGGATCATCCTCCAAAATTGATCATATCTTAGGACACAAGGTAAATTTAAAAGAATAGAAATTTTTCCTTGTGTTTTCTCAGACCACCATGAAATAAAAGTTGAATCAACAGCAACAAGAATCTTCATACTCAAACAAAGTCAGGGAAACTAAATAATCTTAGGCTGAATGATAGCTGAGTCAAGGACAAGATTAAGAAGGAAATCACCAGTATTTTGGAATTAAATGATAATGAAGACACAAATTATCAAAGCCTGTGAAATACTGAAAAGGCAGTCCTAAGAAATTTATAGCATTGGAAGCCTTCATCAAGAAAATAGAAAGAAGGGACATCAACAACTTAACAGGTCCTCTCAAGCAACTGGAAAAGGAAGAAGATTCCAACCCCAAACCCAGAAGAAAAAAAGAAATAACCAAAATTAGGGCAGAATTAAATGAAATTGAAAAAAAAAGAATCATTCAGAAGATCAATGAAACAAAAAGTTGGTTTTTTGAAAAGATTAATAAAATTGATAAGTCTTTGGCCAACCTAACCAGAAACATAAAAGTAAAATCTCTAATATCATCTATCAGAAATGATAAAGGTGTCCTATTGCTTGGGGAGGGGTTGTTCCGAGTCAAAAAGTTCTCAGTGGGCAACAAGTCTCGGACAGGGCTATCCTTCAGTACAACCTGCTTAGGGCTGGGCTTCACCTGGTGTCGTGGTGCTAGGCCCTCACCTGCACTCTCCCACTCCTGCTGGGCACACTGCTCCAGCTGAGTGGCCAGCTGGTTGGCCTCATCAAAGATCTCTTCCAGTTTCTCTGGGCTGAGGGAGTCTAGGCTGAGCCTCATACCCTGGGGGGCAGGGGCTACTGCATTTGGGTCACTTCTGTGGGATAGGCCTTGTCAGAATGGTTTCTCTGGAGTTGCCAACATTGCTATGTCTTCCTCCTCATGACTGTCAGATGGTGACACCCCTCCAAAGTCCAAGGTCTCATTCACAATAAACTTTACATCTTCCTCCAACTCCTCCAAGTCAAGCCAAAAGGAACAAGACTCAACTTAAACCTGAGCTTCCACAGAAGAGGCTTTCCTCTCACAACCTAGTCCTGGGAACCAGCCTTCAGGGGGCAGGGTTCCTTTCAAATCTCTCAGGCCCAACCCAATAAAACCCCATTTCTTTCTTTCTTTTTTTTTTTTTTGATACAGAGCCTCAAGCTGTCACCCTGGATAGAGTGCCCTGGCATCACAGCTCACAGCAACCTCCAATTCCTGGGCTCAAGCGATTCTCTTCCCTCCACCTCCCAAGTAGCTGGGACCACAGGCGCCTGCCACAACGCCTGGCCATTTTTTTTTTTTTTGGTTGTAGCTGTCATTGTTGTTTGGCAGGCCCGGGCTGGATTCGAACCTGCCACCTCAGGTGTACGTGGCTGGCGCCTTAGCCCATTGAGCCATAGGCACCGAGTCCCATTCATCTTTCTTTTGGAGATAGCATCCTGTTTTGGGGAGGGCATTTATCTCTCTCTCGCTGTGTCTCATCTTGACAGATGCAGCAGATACTGCAAATGCCTAGTCCTATCCCCGGGCCCATCTTCCAGGTCACCTGCAGCTTTGGTGAACAGGGCCTACATATGCTAACGGAGTCTTACCTCCAGCATCTGGTTTTCTGCTTGAAGAGTTTCTCTGGCCACAGGTGTATGCTTGACTTGTATGTGGGTCAGGCTGTAAGTGTCAGGGAATTAAAGTCTTCTAGAGTGTCCCCTAAGCAATGAGGGTTGGGAGTTGGGATATAGATACTCAAGCCCCTTGTCTCCTTGGTGGGACAATTTTGGGTATGTTCCACACCATCTTTTAGAGGGTACCCACCTGGAGCCTGCCTCAGGTGCCTGCAGAGCTCACCTGATCACGAACACATTAATCCATGCACACACTGGCTTACTCCCTCTCATTTCCCACCCCCATTCCATTTGGATATCCCACTGCATCCAAATCCCCATGTCGTGGTCTGCTTTGAGGAAGATGCAGACTAAGATAGCAAAGCTGTTAGTTTGAGCTTTCTTTCCCTTAGACAAGGGAGTGCAAGTACTTGACCCACAAAGGGCTTATTGATTTTTTTCTCCCAGAGAGAGAATCTTGAGTGGAGAAATGAACAGACCAAACTTGCTGATGCTCATTCAGTCTAGTCCCTGACAAAATACTTTTGTAGTGCCTTTTACCAAGATTATCCCTTTATTATAATTAAGGTTCTCTAATCTTCCCTTTACTTCCATGAGTTCCCTTTCAAAGCTGCTATCCACAATTGTATAGGTTGTGTACAGCTCACCCTAAAGGTGTACCTTGCACATTGATAGTCTATCTGACTAGTGCCTCTTGGAGTTGTGCAGTGCACAACATGCCTAACGGTTCATGGTGTTCCTTTACCATTACACTTTTAGCACTTTCTTTTCTTTTAGGTTGTACTGTACGTAATGAAAATTTGATATAGAATTAACTTCATGATCTTCTGTCCCAGCCCTCTGCCTTTAGCAAGAGAAATGTCTAAGCCATGGGCAAGAGATAGTTTCATGGTAGTTGAGTCCTACTGAAACAATTCAGGTATTCTGCACATTAACGTTTGTTCCTAAAATAAGAGTTTGCAGGAGAAAAATACCTGCTATCCCAAGGGAAACTCGGGGCCGAAGATGTGACTTGTTTTTTCAACATCAATTGTATTATAGGGTCAAGACTTATAGTCTTGTTAATTCAATGTGCTTGAAATCACCAGTCGAAAGCCCAGTTATCACCAGTGGCCTCTCCCGGCTCTATCTGCTACCTGCCCCCTTTCCCTGGAGAAAGGCACGATTGAAGGGAGAGGAAGAGAGTGAGATAAAGAAACTCAAGAAAAGCTTTTACATCGCTCTAATTTCTGAAACATAAAAGCTATTCTTTTAGAGTAAATCCATTTCCCCCCCTGTGGAATTACGGAGAGAGAAATTCCTAGAAAAATAATTTGTCAAGTCCTGACTGATCAAAGATACATATGAAAGGACCCCACTTTCTTTTCTTCCCTAGGAAAAAAACAGCCCCCATCTCAGCTCAGAATGAATTGGCAATTCATTTACTGACTGACTGTCGGATAAAGTAGCACAATCCCCATCACATCTTTAACGGGGACAGGACCAGAAGGAAGCAATTCTGTGCCCACCGAGTGTACAAGCTGGGGGTATGTTAGTGATTAAGGGATCCTGGCCTGGGGGAGGCAGAGAGATATGACTCAGATTCGCCAATGCACCATAAATCTCCCTCTTTTATTCAAAATGTGTGTTTTATAGTCGTTTCCTGGCCAATTGCTCCCTTGAATAAATATATAACATATCTGGACTTAGCTTTTAGGCCCAGAGCTGGGGTTTGTCTGGAGGGCCAAGTATTCTTGATAGTTCCAAGAGCTAGCAAAGAACAAATAATGAGGTTCTCTTTTCTTCCTGACTCACCAGCCACATCCTACATCAAAAATGAAAATAGAAATCAGTGCTAATTGGGCCAAGAGAGATAAAGCAACACCTGGCCCTTTGTGCTAACAGGCTGCCATTCCCACCTGCTCACCCAACAATACCCTTGAACTAGGCCCACACCGATGAGGCTGCGACCACCATCTACCCTTGATTGTGGTTGGTTAGATCCACTAACTCAAATGTTTGGCCACAGGATTTTGGCTTGGGGGATCAAAGATTTACAAAAATAGTTTTAAAGGAGATTTCCATTTGTTCTTAAAATGCCAAAGCCCCAATTTCCATCCCCATGCATTGAAGCTGCCACTTTGAGAGGTGGGGCAGGGGAAAGACCAATGACTTCATTCCCTCCTCTTCTTCCTCTTGCCATCAACTGCACTGGCCTTCTGGGCTCAAGATGCAGAACATTTCCAAAGCTCTGTTTATGGAGGGCTGGGTATGTGTTAAGCATTTTATATGATTACAAGCATAGGTCCCAGACTGGCCTTTGGGATTTTTAGAAGTCAAAGCAAAACAGAAAACCATACTCAGTTAAAAAGATGCCCAATACAGCCCTGTGAGGTATACGGGAAATGTTCACAGGTGAGCGTGGAGTCTTAGAGAGTTTCACTTACTAAGGTTTTATTCCGTTTTTTTCATCCACAATGCTAGGCACATTTTGTAACGGGTGCGAAACTACAAAACCAAAATGACGATGGCCCCTGTCCTCAAGCTCTCAGTCCAGTGTGACACTGAATGTCTTGTGCTTAGATTCCTGAGATCTAGCTCAGTGCCTGGCAGGAAGTGGGTGCTTGGAAACATTTTCTGCCAACTTCCCATCTGGTTGGCTGATCTAAGTTGGAGAGAATGTTAATTTTGATATATAAGCAAAGGTCATGGAATTCTCTCTTATTTCCCAGAGAATGTTGCATTTAAGAACAGCTTGGTGGTTAGGGGAGATATTTGAGGGAGGAGAGGCTGAATTTTGTGTAGCCTTCATATCATGATATCGTGTGGACTCTCAGTGTGGAGTGAGCCTTGAAGGGCCAGCCCTGAGCTGCGTGGGTGACCACCTGGGCAGAGTGCCATCAGACTACCTGGCATCGAACCCCTCTTGGATGCTCCTAAGTGATGCCAAATCTGGAAACCTCTTCAAGTTCCTGTGCTCCAGTTTCTTCACTTGCAAAATATCCATTCGAGCTCGTTTGCGAAGTAAGTGAGTGAAGATACCAGGAAGGAATCATTTGCACAGTGCCGAGCACCTTATAAATGCTCAGAACATGGCATTGAGCACAGTTAATGCTTACTTCCTGCCTATTTCCATGAAGGATTTGAGGTTGTTTGCAAAAATACAAGCAATCCACAAAGACAACAATTAAAGAAATGGTAAAGCCGAGAGTAATTATCAATGACTTTCATTTGGTGCTGTGTTTGACACTGTTTTCTAAAAGGGCCCTAGCAATATCTTTGTCCCTCATTCTCTTCCAGAATTTTGATGATGCTTCTACCAAGAGGTGGAATCTGATTCTCCCCTTGATCGTGGGCAGGACCCAGCAGCTTACTTCTGAAAAATATTAATAGAACATTCTCTACCACTAAGGGCTGAGCTAAAAATACACCAGGAGCAGGGTGGGGTACCAGAGGGTTGCATCCTCAGTCAGTAAACCTTCTGAGGCAAGGTCATAAAAGGTGGTACAACTTCTGCCCACTGGAAAACTCTCTCTTGAATCCTATCTGCCGTGCATTGAGAAAGCCCAAACTAGCCCACAGGATGAGGCCACAGGAGAGGCCCACATGGATAGGAAGTAGAGCCTCCTGCCTAAAGCCAGCTTCCACCACCAGCCACATGAGCAGAGAGTCTTCACATCTTTGTACCCCCAGCTCTGAACATCCCAGCACAGAGACAATTTGTCCCTGCTACACTCTGTTCAACTTTCTGAACCCCAGAATCCAGAAGCATAATAAATATTTCATAGTTGTTTTACCCCAATGAGTTTTACGGTATTTTGTTTCTCAGTCTTCAGAACTGGAACATCCTGTGTAGTTAATAGTAATATATTTGGCTCTGAGTTTCCTAGCTGCCAAAACAAGGAGAATTATAGTCAGCTACAAGAGTCTGCAAGTTCTGTAAAAGGCAAATAAATGGAGATGTTTGTTAAAAACCAGGAGAGAAGTGGGTGTGGTGGTTCAGGCCTGTAATCCTGGCATGCTGGGAGGCTGAGGCAGGAGGATCCTGTGAGCTCAGGAGTTTGAGACCAGCCTCAGAAAGACTGAGACCCCGTCTCTACTAAAAATAGAAAATTTACCCAGGCATGGCGGGTACTCAGGAGGCTGAGGCAAGTGGATCACTTGAGCCCAGAACATTGAAGTTGCAGTGAGCTGTGATGACGCCACTGAACTCTAGTCTGGGCGACAGAGCAAGACTCTGTCACAAAACAAAGCAAAGACAGGAAAGAGTTTCACTTGGATTTTTACGAAGATGATGCATTGCTGTGTGATGTTTTGGTGAAGCATCTTCATGACACCAGTGTGGTAAGGAATGATAGGACTGTTTCTGTTGGGTTTCCTTGATGTCCTACAGAATTCCAAATCACAGTTTAGCAAGATAAAGTGTTGCAGTGGCCACAACGATAAGGCCTGATTACCAAGGTTTCTGCAGATTTAGCTTTCATCTGCGGAGACATTTTACAGAAATCAGAAAGCAATCGAGGTGAGGCTTTACCCAGAGAAGAGCCTGGCACAAAAGCGATGCTGTTTTTTTACAGTATTTGTTAAGTGAATAAAGAACAAGTGGCTGTTCATTGTCAAAGAGATACGTGTAGGGACGTCTGAGGTGGGGTTTGAGAGTGGGCCTAACTGCGGGTACAGCACGGGTGGGTGGGAATTAATAGCTAAGGAGCAGATGGAGGATCAGTGGATGAAAAATGATTAACAGGAGACATCAGGGATCAGGGATTCTGGATAAACCTACCAAACAGGATGCTTGGTGAAGATGCTCCAGGATGATCGGACATCCTGGGGAATGGAGGAGGCAGGGAACACAATCAGATTTCGAGGGTGGGGGGTTCTGTCTAAACTGACAAAGTAAACTTCTTGCTAAAGATGGATTATATAAGGAAGGAAGTACACAGATGGGCCGAGGGGAAGGTTCAGGAGCCTAACTAAAGTTTAGTCAAGCAAACAATCTTTGTCAACATTGATGCACACCATTGTTGATCAACATGTGCAGAGGACTTGCGTGAAATACCCTGATTAAGGATGTCAGCTTTGGATCTTAGAGAAATCCAAGTCCTAATTCCACCACCACTTTGACTTGCTGTGTGACCCTAGGCAAGTTACTTAACTTCTCTGAGTCTTACCATTCTTACCTCTGAGACAGGGACACTAATCGTACCCATTTCATAGTATATGTACTTATGAATTTTTAGCCCCAGAAACATTTTCCTTTTTTAATTTTGGGTTAATATGAGAGTACATATGATTAGGTTACCATGTTTGCCTTGGAAGGTAAAGTCCGAGTTGCAGTTGAATCTCACTCTGAATTTTTAAACCATCCAGGGGCAGGAGAGCCGAGCTGGGTTTGAGCTCTGGCAGAAGGCCTTTCCCTTTTGCTCACTCTCTCTTTCCTGGTTCTCACACTGTCCTCCAGCCACTTGAGAAAGACAAGTTGCAGTTTCAAGTGGTTCCATTCCTCTGGGAATGGGGCCCCAGGTAGGGAGGCAGGGTGAGACCATCTTCCTAGCACTCAGGGCTGAGCTAAAAACAGGCTAGACTCCAGGGCGGGGGTGTGCAGAAATGAGGTGACCTCCTGAGTTTGCAAAGCGCCCCCGCTCTTCAGGGAAGCAGGCCAGCCAGGGTGCCCTGTCCAGAAGGCCCCACTCCCTCCCCTCCCCCAGCATCCCCACGTCAGGCCTCCTCCTCCCAGGAGGGGACTGTAAGTACTTTAGACAACAGGCTGATAGTGTCAGAAGAGATGGATGGATGGCAGCTTATCTTGCTTAAAGAGACACGGCTGGCCAGGCCCTGTCGCTCCTCCCCTCCTCTTCCTTCCCAGACTGTGAATTTAATTTTCTTTTTGACACACGGGCGCACAAACACTCACACGTTTCTTTCTGTTTCTCTGTGCAATTCACCTTGCCTTCCTCCCTCTTGCCCACTTATTCTCATTACCTGTACAACTCCCAGAGCAGCTAGGACACAGGCTGTGATCTGAAAGAGACTGATAGATTGTGCAAATCTGAGGTGGGAGCAGCAAGAGGGAAGTAGAAACACTAGCACAGATCCTCCACGATCAAAGAAAAAGAAATGCCCAGAGCTTTTGTTTGTTTTTGTTTTTTGTTTGTTTTTTAATATCAAAGACTGGAAACAGCTTCAATAGGCCTTGATAGGGGACTGGCTAAATGAATAAGCTGCACCTTACAATCACCAGGGGATTACAGGACACAGAGGCCCAGGCACATACCCCTGGTGATTACTGTGCAGCCAGGTTAAATAAACCAGGTTTTGCCCACCTTCAGGAATGCTGTGCCGCGGGGAAAAGATGAGGCTATTCTAGAGGGATCTATGTAGCAGGTTCCCCAAGTCACTGAGCAAAAGAAACCAGTTGTAGTATTGTTCAAGATGGTCCCATTCAGAGAAAAAAGAAAAGCACAAATCAATGCATGTCGACCGAAAAGTCCACATTGCAGTATAGACACATGGGTAACAGACTGCCCATCGAATGAGGTGCAGGGGATGTCAAGCATAAAGTGAGTTCTGGAAAGAGACAGAGATTCTAAACTGCTGTTAATGGCGACTTCTGGGGAACCAAGGTGGAGGTAGGGTTCCTGTGGCCTTATCTATAGCGTCAGGCATGGAGAAGATAGTCATGTATTAATCGCATAATTAAAATGTAGGCCGGGTGCAGCGGCGCTCACCTGTAATCCCAGTACTTTGGGAGGCCAAAGTGGGAGGATCGCTTGAGGCCAGAAGTTTAACACCAGCCTGAGCAATATACTCAATATACTTTACAGACTGTGTCTCTAAGGAAAATAGTAACAATAATTTTAAAAAACCTTAATGAAAATAGGAAAACAGGAGAAAATGGGATGTAGCCACTTACAGCTGTCAAAATCCAAAGAGATCGGGAAATGCTAAGTGCACTGGGCATTTCTCAGCCAACCAGCTTGCTTGTGTCATCAATATCTGGAGGCAGCAGTTGTTCAGTCCCCTCCCTAATTCCAGTTTGGGGTCCTCCTGAAACCTTCATGTCTTCCCCAAGCAATGGATAGCTGAAATGGAGCAGAGACTGCAGCTGCTCCTTTTATTATAAATGTCACACTCCCAGGAGCTGAAATTGCCAGATTTCTCTCTTTCTCCGTCCTTCCCTCCCTCCCTCCCTCTTTTCCTTCCTTCCTTCCCTTTCTTTCCTTTCTTCCAAAAAGCCTCCTGTCTATGTTCGAAGCTGCCCTGTGTCTTGGCTGGGGTGGGGAACGCTGAGAGGGCTGAGGATCCACACCTGGACTCAAGAAGGAAGGAGAAAGGCCCGAAGCAGATAGTATTTTGAGAATCTGTGTTTTGAGTCTTTTCCCCATTTGTCACGCACCTACTATGTGCTGGGCCCTGCTCCAAGGGATAAATATAAAGGAAGAAAAGGCATAATTTTCTCTGCCTTGGTGAGAGAAACAATCACTTATCTATTCAACAAATGTTAGTTGTGTACCTACTATGTGCCAACATTTGCTAGGTACTGAGACCATGGAGGCAACAATAACAATAATACTGATTCGTTATTATCATTATATCACATACTTTTGTAACAGGTAATACGGTGGGTGTGAAGATTTTAGTATATATAACTCATCTAATCCTTATAACAATCTTATGAAATAGATTTCACTCTTATCTTTATACAAATGAGGAAAGTGAGGCAGAGAGAGGTTAAGGAACTTGCTCAAGTTCACATTGCTAGTATGTGTTGTAGCTGAGATTTAAACCCATGCAGCCTGGCTCCAGAGGCTCTGCTTCTAACAACTCCGTTATGCTTTCAGCAAGATACAATGGACATCATCCCTGCTCTCTTGGAGCTGAAAGGCAAGTGCAAGGGGCATGGTGTAAGTAGGAACAGGCTCAGATTAACACCTGCAAATATGGTTTGAGATATGTCATGCTGTGGGGAAGCTGGGAAGGCTTCTCTGAGGAAGTGTTCTTTGGGCTGCAATTAGGAGACAAGAAGGAATTAACTAGCAAAAATAGGGGCCAATGGTTCTTCAGGCAGAGGAAATAGCATGTGCAAAGGTCCTGAGGTAGGACTGAGCTCAACCAAATCCAGGTATAGGAAGAAACAAGTGTGCCTGGAGCACAAGGATCTGGAGGAGACAGGATGGCCAGAGCCAGGGGAGTAGATAGGGACCAGATCATGAGGGCCTTGGAGGCTGGCTGGAAGAACTTGCTCTCTGCTCTTCAGAATGTGGAGAACCATGGCAGGGGTTTCAGCTAGGGAACATGGTGACAGCTGGCCTCAGTCAGGAGCGGACATGGAAGACTTCAGTATGGGAAGTGGAAAAACTGGAGACAAAAGGTGGAGTTCTTAGTCCAGGCAGGAAGGAGCAGAGGTCAGGATCTTCTTTCTTTTCATCTAGTCAACATGTCTTATTGCTTCCCTGTTTCCACTCCCAGAAGCACAGCCACTCAGTGCTCAGGGGCTCCACTTCTGCCCCCTCTTCTCACCTGAGCCTACACGTGGCCTGACACTGCTGCCTGCATGGCCGTCCTGCCCCTCCGAGTGGATTGGGGTGCGGATGACTGGACCCACCTTTGAGGCCTCTCTGGCAGACACTAGCAGTTCCTTCCTCCAAAGGCATCTCTTTTCCCTGCTCTAGTCAAGGCAGAAGCATTCCCGTAGGAATTCTATTCCTTTGGGGTGTTTTGTTTGTGTTTTGGTTAAGTACTTGCTTTCCCAGCTTCTCTTACAAGCAAGAAGTGGCCACATGATTCAGTTCTGCCCAGAGAATCACAGAAGAATCCTGTTGGGGATGTTTCTAGGAAAAAGCCTTCCTTATTAAAAGAATGCTTTTCTGTTGGCCCTTTCCTTCCTGATGAGGACATTGGAGTGACATGTGATATTCAGTGCTCTGGCAGCTATCATGTGACCATTAGTCAAGAAGGATGAGACTGGAGGCCAACATGTTCAATACGGGGAGTAAAAAGGACTGAAAAAGTCAGCACTGTTGACAAAATTGTTGAGCAGCTCGGTAAATTCTTACCTTCAGACTTAATGTTAAATGACATTTTAATATACAATATATTTTAATAGCATTATATTTATTTGTCTGTTATTTGCACACCCTAAATGATAGTGCATGACAGGGAGGATGGGGGAGTTGAGAAATTATTTCACTCACTGCCCACGTTGGAAACTAAGGCTCAGAGAGGGGAAGGCGTTGGCACAAGAACACACAGCCAGTGGCAGAGCAAGCTCCTGGTCTAAATGGAAATCTAAGATATCCCAGGATGGTACTGCTTTTTTTTTTTTTTTTGAGACAGAATCTCACTTTGTCACCCTGGATAGAGTGTTGTCTCATTAAAGCTTATAGCAACCTCAAACTCTTGGTCTCAAGTGATTCCCTTGCCTCAGCCTTTTGAGTAGTTGGGACTATTTGCACCCACCATAACACCCAGAGATGGGGTCTCACTGTTGCTCAGACTGATCTCAAACTCCTGAGCTCAAGCAAACCAACCACCTCTGCCTCCCAGAGTGTGAAGATTACAGGCATGAGCCATTGGGCTTGGCCCTAGGATGATACTCTTACTTGTACTTCCATGGGAAAGTGGCAGTGGATGACAGGAACACTCAGGTATGTGCATTCTCACTCCATTTCCCATTTACAGAGACACCAGGCACATCAGGGTATAATCCAGAGAAGCCTCACATCTTGTGTTACTCTTGACATAGAGGTAATTTAAAAAAGCCTTTAAAATGACCAGGCATAGTATGTTAGGTTTATGAGCCAGATTTGGAAAACATCAGACCTGGGCATAAAGATATCAGGATCAAGAAAGGAAGTGTTGTCAACCATCCATCCATTAATCTATCTACCCACCCACCCACCCATCCAGCCATCCAGCCAGCCATTCATCCATTCTTCCATTCATCCTGTATTTTCTCCATCCATCCATCCATCCACATAACCACCCACCTACCAATCCATCCATCCATCCATCCATCTCTCTACCCACCAATCCATCCATCCATCCATTCATAAAATTACCCACTTACATCCATCCATTCATCCTTTCCTCCCTCCCTCCATCCACCCATCCATTCATACATACCACCATCCATCCACCAATCCACGGGCTGGGACCTACTTCCCTACAAAGGTGGACGCTTCAAGGAGAAACAAGTTTTTTAAAAAATCAGAGTTTTATCAGCAAAATGCAAAAAGGAACAAACAGGTATTGGATAGATATTACAATTTTGGCTCTCTGAGAAGAAGACCTGAGATGGAATTTAATGTATAAGAAAAGGTTTACTAGAGAGCTGCTATGATTTGAATGACTCCCCCCCCCAAAAAAAAACTAATCTTGGAATTTAACTGCCAGAAAAACAGCATTCAGAGGTGGGTCCTGTAAGAGATTACGTCACGAGGGCCCTCTCCTTCTGAATGATCAATGCTATTATTGCAGGAGTGGCCTCTTGGTAAAAGGATAAGTTCAAGTCCATTTTAATCTCACGTGAGCACTTGCCCTTCCATCCTGAGACGACCCTCACCAGAGACCAGCAATGTGCTTCGGACTTTCCAGCCTCCAGAACTGTGAGCCAAATCAACTTTTATTGTTTATAAATTATCCAGTGTGGTATTCTGTGTAGCAGCAGAAAATGGACTAAGACAATAGCACTCTTTGGATCAACAATCATGGAAGGGAAGGGAAGGAAGCAGGTGAGGACAGAGGGAGGAGAGGGGCTGTGCTGTGTCTACATGAGGACCCTAGCCTGCCCCACAGGGAGTCCTGTATTAGTTACCCATTATATATAGCAGTTACAAACTTAGCAGCTTAGAATAGCACGCACTTAGTCTCTCACGGTTTCTGTGGGTCAGGAGTCCAGGAAAAGTCTTTTGTTGTGCTGTAACTCAGGGTCTCACACACACCTATAATCAAGGTGCCAGACAAGGCTATAGTCTTATCTCAAGGCTCAGTAGGGGAAGATCTGATTCCAAGCTACTGTGGTTGCTGGAAGAATTGAGTTTCTTGCACATTGTAGGACTGAGGGTTTTGGGTTTTTTTGCAGTTGTTGGAAGGAGCCCGCATTTAGTTCCTTGCAACATGGTCTCCCCAGTATGGTCACTTATTTCATCAAAGCCAAAGAGGGAAAACGTCCTCTGGCCAGTTGGACATTACAGTCTGAGAGGATATAATCAGAGAAGTGATATCCTCACCTTTGCTGTATTCCATTGGTTAGAATCAAGGTACATGTCCAGCCCATGCTCATGGAATAGGATTATACAAGGACAAGAGAATTAAGAGGCAGAGATAATTGGGGATTCTCTTAGCATCTGTTCACAACTTCTGAAGCTGGGGTGGCCCTTCCAGGTTGTCCCAAGTTGGGGACAGGGAGTAAGGAGGCCCTTATATCTCCTTATTAATCCATCACTGGATGAGCTGTCCCAGGAAAGGACTGGGACCCTGGAAGAGCCTAGATTTCTGCTGGTGAGGCAATTTCTGACAGTTGAGGGCTGCAAGCTGGCAATCTTTCTGCTGGGGAGTTGATCCTGCCAGAAGCATCTAGCAACCCAGTAACTACAACAGTGTGCAGCAACAGTATCTGCTACAAATACTGTCCTTTGCAAATGAGGAAGCTGAAAGTTAAGCCTTGCCCAGGTTCAAACATCGGTGTCTGCTTAAGCCACATTCAAACCCAGGTCTGCCTGATTTCCAGAGCCCATGTGGCTCAATCGCTCTTCTTTGATGGAATTAAAGTCTAATTGTTAGGCAAACTGTTACCTGATTTGCAGTAACCCCAGCAGCTGATGTTCCTTGCCACCAGATATCCTGCTAATCACAGCTGCCATTGCAAGGTACGCAAGTATGTGGCAGTCATAGTTTGCAAGCTGATAGACTTTGAATCTAATCATATTAGTCATAAGAAATGCTGCAGCAACACACCCCTAAAACTCAGTGGCTTAACACTCTCACTTCCGTCATAGTCTAATATGGGTGGGGCAGCCATCTTTGGCAGTTTTCTTCCAGGTGGTAATTCAGGCTCCTTCCATCTTGAATATACAGCCTCCCAGGTCATCAAGGAAAGGGCTAAAGATTATTGCGATTTGAGAAGGGGGTCTGATGGCCAAACCTGAAGTTGTGGATAAGCTTTCTGCTTTCTTCCTATCAGCCAAGACCTGGTCATCGTATGTCTTCAACGTAACTAGGGATTGTGGGCAATAAAAGATGGACATTGGATCTTGTGAACACATGGCATTGTCTCTGCCCCACCCACCAGAGTGCCCTCGAAAGGAACACACAATGTGATATGGCAACTCTCTAAAACAAACTAATATTACAGTTGGGTTTGGAATATGCAACACTTTTAGCTTCATGCCCCAGCTCTGGGATTTCTGTTTCCCATATGGAATATGTGCTGGTAAAAAAAGTAAATGTTGGCTATTTACTAAGCCTTTGGGCATTGATAAAGATCATGGTTTTGTGCCTCTTAGAGCCTGTTTGACTCTCCCCTGGGTTATTCAAAATGCTCTACAATCTGTGGGTACTGGAGGGGGGGTCCTCAAATTTGAACCAAGAAACAAACCCTGAGAAGGAAAAGAAGCTTTCTGGCTTTAAACTGTTCCCAGACGAGGAGGCTCTTAGCACCTAAGCCTCGAGGGGAGAGAGTCTCTCCTTGAGAGACTTCTGCGCCAACACCTGGAAGAGATTGATTGAGAGACAGTTAATATGGCCGTGTGATTTATGAGGAGGAGATATTGTAGCCAAGGTGTGCGGGCTGTAGGAAGGGGGGGGCGGGAGAGAACAGGCAACGTTAGGTATTTACTGCTGGGTCAGGAAACACTTGCTAAGGCTCCACAGTGGAGCTCATTGCCGAGGAAGGAGGGGCGGACACTCATAGATGGGATTTGCCTGCACTCGGTGGGGCCTGTGGGATGCAGCGGGGGGCACTTCCCCATGGATGCTGGTTCATGTGGGACCCAGGGCGCAGCCTTGCTGCCTCACATTCATCATGTGGGCGAATGGTCCTGCGTGAAATATCACATCTGTCAGGAGCCCTCCACTCCTGCTGGCGTCCATCACCTGGGCCTCAGTTCACGTCTATCCAGAGTCTACTTTGTGCCAAGTGCTTAATTCACACACGTGTCTGAAAGCAGACATCTCCGAGAGAGTAAGTGTTCCCCAGGCTTGCTGCTCTCTTGCAACTCACGCTTTGTTTTTCTGAATCAATAAGAACGTTCTTCCCCAGAAGCATAGTGGAGCCTTGTGCCCTTTTGGACACATTTGTGGCTTTTTATAAATTTCCTTTTAACCATCTGTACTTCAGATTTTCATCTGTAAGACGGGGTTACATCTGGGCCTGCCTCTCCGGGTCTTGCAAAGATAAGAGGCATAATACTAGTTTAATGCTTAAGATCAAAGGTCTTAGAGCCAAGCAGACACGGATTTGAGTCTTGGCTCTTCTTGCTGCTAGCTGTGTCGTCTTAACCTCTCTGAGAGAGTCTCAGCTTTCTCTTCTATAAAACAAATTCTAGGCTCGGCGCCTGTGGCTCAGCGGGCTAAGGCGCCAGCCACGTACACCTGAGCTGGCGGTTTCGAATCCAGCCCGGGCCCGCCAAACAACAATGACGGCTGTAACCAAAAAATGGCCGGGTGTTGTGGCGGGTGCCTGCAGTCCCAGCTACTTGGGAGGCGGAGGCAGGAGACTCGCTTGAGCCCAGGAATTGGAGGTTGCTGTGTCACTCTATCCAGGGTGACAGTTTGAGGCTCTGTCTCAAGAAAAAAAAACAAAACACATTCTACCTCCCTCTTCAGGTCATGAAGCATGACTATGATGACATAGGTCAGGGGCGTGCCTCAGAGTCTGGTACACATCAGGAAGTCAACAATGGGACATGGAATAATGACTTCTGATGACAAAAAGATGGATGAAGGGTATGCACAAGAAAGTGTTTACAAACATGAGCAACTGCCACCGCTGACTACACATCCAGAGACCGCGGCCAGCTCTGTCAAAGAGAAAAGTTTCAGAATTGCCACAAACCTCTGTAAGGATTTCTTTAGCAGGTCCCACACATCTTGGACAGTAGGAGAACAAATCTTGAATCAGTCTGTATTTAGCTGCCATTATCTATCTCAGATTATTTTTCTGAGAAGCTTAGTTGTGTATATTTTCATAGGTCAGTGGAGGAGATTTTTAAACACATAAATGGAGGAAAATGCAGTGTGATGAGGCCATCTCATGGAATCAGTACAATGGGGGCAGTAACCCCAAGAAGGTGATTAGAGAATAATTTTCTGGAATGATTTTCAGGAGGAGGTAAGGCAGACAATTTTAAGGTCTTTGATCGTTGAGCTTTTCCGTTGGTCAATGCATAGAAGGCCTATAAGTTTTCTGAGCTGTTAGTGTCATTTATATTTTCAGGGAAGACTGAAAGGTCTCCAGAAATACCTAAGTCCTGGGAAACAGGAGTAATGGAAAGAAAGAGAAAGAATCAAAATTGTGAGCTGGACTTTTTTTGTGTGCAAACTCTTTGTAGTGGCCCTCTTGTGGTTTTCACTGCCCCACACTCACTCCCCCGTCTTCTGGCAGGATATTCCAATTTCTTCTCTGGAGAACCACAGATTTTGTACTATCATTGTGCCTTAGGTAGAGTTGACCCTTTAGCTCCCAGGATGCACACGCATCATAAGGCTGGCCAGCCAGGAAGTTCTATTCCCTGGTGATAGTGATTGTTTTAAGGATGGTTCTATGACAAGACCAATGAGGTTCTGCCTTGGCACTTTTGCTGGCACTGTTAGGGAGGACAGGGCCTCTCATTCTGCAGGTCTTAAAAATGGGTGGAGAAATCTATTGCAAAATGTGGTGGCCATAAGTTGCTAAGAGAGTGCATTTTAAGATTTTTCACTGCAAAAATGATAAATACGTGAGGTAATCCATATGTTAACAAACTCAATCTAGTCGTTTCACAATGTATACACATTTCAAAACACCATGTTGTACACAATAAATATGAGGTCTGACAACTAAGTTTGCAAACTTGCCACTGTGCACTTACTTTGACAGCACTGTACAAACAACTTGGTAAGGTTACATAACCTTGTTATATCAGGGCCTTACAGTTGTGTTTGTGTCGACACACGGTGATGTCCTGCTCAGTGGCATTCATTAATGTTGTTGTGTGGTTTTGTGTGCTGTTGCAAGAATGTTGGAGCTTGAATTAGAGCAATGAGCAAACATTCATGAATTTCTTGTTAAACTTGGCAAGAATGGAAGTGGAATCAAGGACATTTAGTCAAGCTTATGGGGATAATTCCGTGAAGAAAACAGCAGGGTGCAACTGGATTAAGTGTTTTTCTGATGAGTGAGAAAGCATCACCAATAAAGAGAGGTCAAGGTGGGCAGTAATAAGACTGACAAAAACGTTGCAAAAATTCATCAAATTATGCATAAAAATCATTAGCTGTTGATGAAAAATAGAGTGGACCAAGTAAACATCAATAGACCAACAGCTGGGAAAATCTTAATGAAAATCTTGGCCAACAACTCTTGGCTCTTACATCACGACAATGCACCAGCTTACACTGCACTGTCTGTGAGTGAGTTTTTAGCCAGGAAACAATAACTATATTGGGACACTCCCTCTACTCAGCTGATCTAGACCCCAGTGACTTTCTTCTTTACCCAAAGATAAAGGAAATATTGAGCAAAAGGCTTTTTCTTGAGACAGAGTCTCAAGCTGTCACCCTGGATAGAGTTATGGTGTTATTTCTCACAGCAACCTCCAACTCGGACTCAAATGATCCTCTTGCCTCAGTTTTTCTATTTTTAGTAGAGACAGTGTCTTGCTTTTTGCTCATGCTGGGTCTCAAACCCGTGAGCTCAAGCTATCCACCTGCC
This sequence comes from Arctocebus calabarensis, assembly GCA_963573935.1. Lineage (NCBI taxonomy): Eukaryota > Metazoa > Chordata > Mammalia > Primates > Lorisidae > Arctocebus > Arctocebus calabarensis. The sequence continues at coordinate 5,921 of CAUYON010143073.1, read as the reverse complement.
TCGGCCTCTCAGAGTGCTAGGATTACAGGCATGAGCCACAGAGCCCAGCTGCAAAAGATGTTTTAATGTCATTCAGGATATCAAGGGTAATACAATGACAGTTTTGATGGGTGGACTAGGTGATGACTTACTGCATAGCTTCCCAAGGAAAATACTTTGAAGATGACTATAGTGGTATTCGGCAATGAGGTATGTAGACACTTTTCCCAGGATGAGTTCATGGAGTTAATTGTTAGACCCTGTGCAACTTTTACTTGTCAATTAAAATACTAAGTAATAAAATGGGTGGGGGAAGCTGGATGGATGTGAACCTGTAGTTTTAGGGAGTTATTATGTAAAGATGGTTAGACTAAGGATAAAGCTTATAAGAGGAGAACAGAGCTCATCAGGGAACAGAGACCAAGTCCAGGTGGCATTAACATGCTCTGGCTCTTTATTTCATTATTTTTTTTGAAACAGAGTCTCACTGTGTCGCCCTTGGTAGAGGGCTGTGGCGTCATAGCTCACAGCAACCTCAAACTCTTGGGCTTAAGTGATTCTCTTCCTCAGCCTCCCAAGTAGCTGGGACTACAGGTGCCTGCCACAACGCCTGGCTATTTTTTTGTTGTAGTTGTTTAGCAGGCCCAGGCCAAGTTCAAACCCACCAGCCTCACTGTATGTGGTCAGTGCCCTAACCACTGAGCTACGGGTGCCAAGCCAACTCTGGCTTTTTAAATACTTGGGTTACTCTTCTCCTCTGTTGCTTAAACTGGTTTGTATTGAGTTTCTGTTGCTTGCCATCACAGGAATCCTAGATAATATACCATTTGGGCTATAAATGTAGATTAACCCCCAACCACTTGAAAATGCTGCCGTGTTACAGGTTCAGTTCATTGAGGCACTGACTCTGAGATGGAGACTACTGTGTGAGATGTTTATTAGGAAGGGCTCTTCAGACAAACAGCTATGGAAAGAGAGAGAACGAAGAAAGATTAGGCATCAGGAGAAAAGAGGTGGGATGCATGACAACAAGGCCTCAGCCGGCCCTGCAGGGACTATTGGATGTCAGGAGGCCTTTTTGAGTTTTCCTGAGTTGCAAGAAGAGGCCAGTCATTGGACATGGGCTTCCCCAAGGAGGAGGAGTGACCTTGAGAGAAGGGGTTCCCATTAGCCAAGGGCAATTCCAGAAAGGCTGTCAGCTAAGAGCCATCAGCTGGCAACACTCCCAGTGGGAGAGAGAATGAACCCTTCAGTCCTAAGGGAGGATCTGGACAGGGTGGCACCCACTACAACATGGATTCTGCTCTTAGTTTCTCACCATCCAAGGCAGCATCTCTCTAGCTTTGTGTGTCCAGCACATCCTGCTTTGCATTCTTTAAATGTCTGCAACTATGAGTTGGATAAAGAACATGATAGGAAGGGCAGTTGGATGGAGAAGAAAGGATGCCAGAGGAGACAGACAGGCAATGTGTTGAAAAAGGACTTGAGCATCTCGGGCTTCCAGGGAACACGAAATTGAATACTCCAAGGTGGGGGGGACACTAGCTTGCTAAGTTGAGGCTCCCCGAGAGCAAGGGTGCCACTCTTCTTGTTCCCTGAGCTGTCCCGAGTACCTAGCGCTGGAGCTGGCACATAGTATGTGCTCAATAAGTGAGCATAGCCTTGACCGAGCCCTCTCCTGTACATGTTCACCTTTAACCCTCAAAATGGGCCTTTGAGACAGGGAGATTTCCTGAGCCTCCTTTTGAAAACAAAGAAAGAGAAACTTAGAGAGATAGACAACAAAGTCAGGGCCCAGTCTATTAAGACTTCAGAGTTCTTATTCGGGCTGTTCTATCATAAGAATACTCATCTTAGACCTCTCTGCAAGGAAAGAAGGAGCAGGCTTGAGAATAAAAACAGAAACAGAACAATCATAGCCCAGTTTTCAAAGTCTAAGTCCTCAATTTGTAGCGAGAAAAGGGGGGTAAGGGAGAAATGAAATCATTCATTAAAACAAAATTTATTTATCCAACAAACATTAGAAATACCACATGTAGAACATTAAACCATTTAATAATACATTTCAAACAGTAAAACATTTTATAATAATATATTTAAGGCATGAAAATATTTAATAATAATATGTTTAAAATATTGAATAATACTTATATATATAGTAAAGCACTTTGTGCTTTAATAGTACATTTAGGAACTTAAAATGTTTAGTAGTGACCATAATTATTATTAGAATGATTGAGTCTGGCCCAGACTATACACAGCTGTCTCCGTTAGTCCTCACATCGACTCTGTGAGGGAAGTTCTGTTAGGATCCCCGTTTACCGATAAGGAAACTGAGCTTCAGAGAGCACAAATCACTTGTTCAAGATCACACATTAGCAAGTGGAGTCTGCCCTGTTCATGCTTTTCTCTGTGTTGGCTTTGGGGATAAAAACTAGAGGAAACAATGCCCCTTCTTTCTAGGAGCTCAGAATCTGGTGGAGAACAGACTGCTCAGTAAGGACAGGGAAAGGGGCCAGGGGTGGGCTGTGGGGAAGTGGGGTGAGTGTTTATGAAGCTCAAAAGGCTGCTGGTGTGTCCATATCCTTTTGCCTTCACCAGCCTCTCTGTCCTTTAGCTTCGAATAGAAATGGTTACTCATCTTCCATCTTTCGTTCATTTATTCATTTGTTCAAGTCATTCATTCAACAAATCATCTTTACAAGCAAAGCAAGAGTTGTCTTAGGTTAGAGAAACACAGACAGGAACAAGACAGATAAGGGCCCTGGCCTCTGGTGGCTTACATCCCAGGAGGGTGAAGGAGGGCAGGTGGACACTGGCAATAAGCCATCCAATAGCTAAACCAACAAGGTAGTTGGTCATGGTGAAAAGGAAATCAATAGGGAGATGTGGCAGAGTTTTCTTGAGCAGAGGCTGCTCTAGGTTGAGTAATCAGGGAAGACTTCTTGGGGGAGGTGACAGCTGTGTTGAGAATTTGAAAGTTGAAAAAGAGGCACCTTGGGAAGATCAAGTGGAGCCTCTGGCTGTGGGACTGCCCATGTGCTGTCCTCCTTGTAGGAGAGAAAGCCGAAGAAACCAGGCTCCCCAGCTGAGCAGACTAAAGGTAGAGATTATGTTGACCAGCCCAAGAGCAAAGGGTATTGAGTCTTCCCAAGTCAGTTGCTGCTGAGGAGTGGGCAACCTCCCTCTGGTTGGGACAGTTAGGACCCTTTCCAGACGGGCATTCAAGGCTCTGTTAGTTCTTCCAGAGGCCTGCAGCTTCCCAGAGGACCACAAGGATGTCAGCTCTGAAGCAAAGGCTGGGAGGCAGCACATGGTCACACTCCGCTGGGGCTGAGAGGATTAACTCAGCTGTTCCTCACCTCGGGGTCTTTCACAGAAGGACAGCCAAACCAGGCTCGCATCCCAAGAAAGCTTTCGTAAGCTTTTCCCTGCCTCTAGATAGAAAAAGACAGCTGCTTTTAAAGCACTTTGGCTTCTCTGTTTTTATAGGGGAATGAGCTTGCTCATAACTCCAAGGGACTGGAGGGTCATGGAAAGGAGCAGATGCTGCCTTATTAGTTTTTGGGTGAGGTTGGCCATAATAACAGGCGCTGAGTCCTGGTTACTGCCTGTTTGGGCAGCAGGGACTGGTAGTTTCTAGGGTGTTCTAATCTTATAATAAAAATAATAGAAGGAAAGATAAAGTGCATCCCGCCCAGTGCTGCTGGTCATGCCCTATGGGTTTTTCCTTCTGGATTCTCGAGCACTACGGTAACTATGGTAACAGTTACTAAGTGATTGTTGAGGTGGTTAAAGCTTTGGGCTCTGGGGTCCTATTGTCCTAGATTCAAATCCTGGTTTCATCTCTTACTAGCATGCAACCTTTGCTATGTTTATGCAACCTGTCTGAACCTCAGTTTCCTCATCTGAGGAATGGGGATGATAATGATGACTTCTATATCTCATAGGGTTGACAAAGGTACAAATGAAGCACAGCACTTAGCACGGTGCCTGGAAAATAGTAAGCCTCAGTCACTGAGAGCTGTGGCTCCTGTTCATGTTTTTTTTTTTTTTTTTTTTTGTGACGGAATATCAATATGTTGCCCTCGGTAGCGTGCCGTGGTGTCATAGCTCACAGCAACCTCCAACTCCTGGGCTTAAGTGATTCTCTTGCCTCAGCCTCCCAAGTAGCTGGGATTATAGGTGCCTGCCACAACACCTGGCTATTTTTTGTTGCAGTTGTCATTGTTGTTTAGCTGCCCCAGTCTGGGTTTGAACCCGCCACCCTCAGTACATGTGGCTGGCACCGTAACCACTGTGCTACGGGCGCTGAGCCATCCTGTTCGTATTGTTATTAATGGTAGTCATAGTCTTTATTAGTTACTGTCATGAGTAACAGGTGGTCATGTCATAGTCCCAGGTGAGGAAACTGAGGCACTTGTTAAGGTAACTTGCTTTAGCCCAACCTTGCCATCATCTGTGTCAATATTGGGCTTCACAGACCCAGAGAGTGGGGTTTCAAAAGTCTTCCCCATAAATAAATGAGAACAAAGCAATCTCTCGGCCCTGGAGACCACTTCCCAGCCTAGGATACGTAAGTAAGATATTTACGATGCAGCCCCAATAGAGGGGACATTGTTCTAGTGGGACTGAGCGGGCGGTGCTCACACCACATATAAATGCTCCAACTGGTTTGTGCTGGGGCTGTCTTTTTCATAAAGAAAGATCTTATTTCCTCAGAGAAATAAGGAATTATCCACTGGGATAAATCCAGGTGGTAGCATGGCTCTGGGGAAAAAAAAAACCAGGAGTGTATTTCAAGTAAGGAAGAATTTGGGAAAGAGAGAGACAAATTTTGTCCTGTCATTTGCAAAGAAGGGAGAGGAAAGCAGAGAAATGTCTCTGGGAACTCCGAGACACAATACAGAAAAAAAGCCAAGGGCCTTTGGGGAAAATAGTAAAGACGGCGATAGTGGTTGAGATGGGCACTTGTGACGCTCCTACTGTGTGCTCTACTCTCACTGACACTGATTTAGTGTTCCCACTTGATTCTTAAAACAGCCTGGCAAGAGAGATACTATTGTAATTTTCTTTTTTGTGGATGAGGGCAAAAAAGGCCTAGGAAAGTGAAATCATTCTGCACTGAGCCCTGGATTCCAATTCAAGCTGGCTGCTTCCAAAGCCCATTTTTTTCGCCCACTATCAAGCTGCAGAGCCAGGATAATAAATGCGGAGAGGGGAGACTCACCCTGAGGAAGGGAGGCCAGCTCTGTGGGCGTGCGGTGCGTGCTGGGCGCACCCTGATGTGCCGGCCCCCTGGCTAGCTGGAGGCATTCTGGCCTCTGCAATAGCCCTCCCTTCCTTGCCAAGAGGCAGGAGGCTGGAGCCTCGCTCCGTCTCCCTCCTCCTGCCACCTACACACCCACCAGTCACTTCCAAGGGTGGAGAGGCCTTTGAAGTCGGTGATGACGCCGTGGAGAGGGAACGTGGAAGAGGTGAACACAGGGCCAGCAGATAAGCAAGCTAAACAACCACGAGCGCCCTCCCGGCCGCAGAATGAGGAATTTCCGACAGCGGTCCTTGCCTGGCTTTTGCTTAGTCTAGTTTTTAGAGCTGTGAAGGATGATTTTCCTAAACTCAGTGAAACCAGGAATGGAAGAGGGTATGAACTCTGCAGTAGCCTATGAACTTTCCCCAGAGGGGATTTCTCGCCTCTGTTGCTGGCTTACCTGTAGCTAGTGCTCGCTCTCTCTGTCTCTGTTTCTCTCTCTCTCTCTCCTAAATCAACTTGGGGTCAACAGAATCCCGGAAGGTACATTTTTTTTTTTATAATTTTATTGAATCATAATTATGTACATTGGTGCAATCATAGGGCACGATTCATATACATTCAGAAATGTTTTGATCGTACTGTTACAGATAGCCTTCATGGCATTTTCTTGATCACTATATAAAGACAT